>OX376374.1:96789495-96852632 GCA_947369275.1 Nemotelus nigrinus
ACAAAAGGCATGCCAGTAGATGGCATTGCCAGTGACTGGCAGCAGGTGTTTACACCTAGCCAGTCACTGGCAAGCGATTTAGAGGTTCCTTTCCTACTTGCCAGCTGCTGTAAATTTTGCAAGAGAAGAAACAAACAAAAACAATGGCGTGTGCTTGTGTTTCTAGAGCAATTCTTCAAAATTCAGTTCGCTTGGTTTCGAAAGTTGTGTGTGAAGAACTTTTGTGTGTATTGCTTGGAGAACTTGAGAAGAAGAAAAATAAAGGGAGAAGGATGTGGGTACGGGATTGGTTGAGAAACAAAAATATGGGGTCATCAGAAACAATTCTGAGAGAGTTGTATTCTACAGATCCACGGGAATTTAAATCGGTTATGAGACTTTTACCAGAACAGTTTGATGAGTTACTCCGCTTAGTAAGCCCATTTATTACATATAAAGATACTGTGATGCGTGAAGCAATACCCGCAAGACTTAAGTTGGAAGTAACTCTTGCTTTTCTAGCATCTGGAACTAATTACAGAATGCTTCAAATGCTTTTTCGTGTATCAAAATCCGCAATGTCAACTTTCATTCCTGAAGTTTGTGATGCAATCTCCACCGTATTAAAGGATTTTATAAAAGTAAGTACAAAAGCTTTTAGTTAATGTCTTTTAAAATCATAAACAACACTAGTATTAAGAATTAAACAAAATATTTATTCATCAATTATGAACTGTATCGCTGTACCATCCAAAGTATTCTGAAGGATATCAGAAGTTATTCCCCCCAACTGGTTATTTTGGTCAAAGTCAGTACTTTGAGATTTGTCTTTCAGGTTTTTAATCCTGAATTCCGTTAAGATGCGCTGAATTTCAAAATTTGCTTGCAGCTTCATTTCCTCTGGGAGACTACGTAGTTGCATTGCTATCAGCTTGCCTATAATGTCACACTCATCCTCAACGGTGGTAGTTACACTTTGACAAGGAGTAGTGGTAGCTAAGATTTTATTTAAATCTTGTAGTTCTTTTACTGCAGCGCTTATTGTACTTGCGGGTTTTTTTGGTTGTCTTCTGTTGCCTGAAACAGAGCTGTGCTTCGTCTTGTTCAGCTGATTGGGAGAAGAAAACAATTCAGCATCAGTCACACTTTCGGTATCGAAATTTCCACTTCAGCAATCACGTGGCTTTCACTCAGGATTTCATTTTCTGAAGTTTCTTGTGTGGCAATGGATTTGGACCCGACAGACTGCAAACCAACAAAAACATAAAAAATAAATACATCTTAGTGAATAAAAGTTATCTAACTATAATGTTTAATTATTTCAGGTTCCTGATAAAGAAGAGTGGGAAAATATCCAAGTCGGATTCCAGTATAAATGGAACTTCATGGGGTGCTGTGGAGCAATCGATGGAAAACACGTAGTGATTAAAGCACCGAAGAACTCAGGGAGCCAATATTTCAATTATAAAGGGACAAACAGTATTGTGCTTTTAGCTATAGTTGATCACGATTATTGCTTTAAGTACATTGATATTGGGTCCTACGGACGAAATGCTGATGGTGGTGTTTTTTAAGATAGTGACATACCTATATGCATTATTGGAAAATAATTTTCTTCCAAAGGGAGGAGTTATTGTGGGAGACGATGCATTTCCATTAAAACCATATTTACTTAAACCTTATTCAAAAGCAAATTTAAGTCGTGAAGAAAGAATTTATAACTACAGGCTTAGTAGAGCGCGAAGAATTGTGGAAAACGCATTCGGCATCTTAGCAAGCCGTTTTCGTGTTTTCACTCAGCCTATTGCACTGATAGTTCCCAATACAAAAAAAGTTGTCAAAGCGGCATGTACCCTTCACAACTTGTTGCGCAGCAGCTCCGCTAACTCCTACACGCCACCCGGAAGTTTTGACTACGAAGACATCGTAAACACTACAGTGATTACGGGACAGTGGAGAAACGAAGTTACTCAGCTGCCTCAAATTCAGGGAACACGTAAATCGAACAGGTCCTCAAAGATTGCTCATCAATTAAGAGAGAGATACAAGGAAAAATTCAATGGGGATTGGGCGGTTGAATGGCAAGACAGGATGATCACTTGAAATGTTTATGCCTATATGCTAATTTAAATTGGTACACATCTATTTAAAAAAATATGTTTACTTATTTTTTACTTTAAAATATGTTATGTTAATTAAAAATAAAAGTACATAAAAACTTACCAAGTTACTTTCTGTTTCAACATTCCTTGTATTGATCACGTCCATGATATATTTCATATCGCCAAACCATGGTTAATTTGATTCATAAACGAAGTCGGCCCCCCCTCCACTTCGTTTACTTTTTTCAATTTTCTCAAGCTCCAAGTGATACGTGAAACGTAAAGATTTGATTTTTTTGGGGACATGATCAATCGTAAAGCCTGCGATATTTATTTCATCTACTATTTCCCGCAGTGCTGAATTACGTAAATCACGGTTTCTATACTGTGGCAGGAAAATATTCCATAAACTTTCACGATCTTTATATAAACGAACAAAATGGGATGTTTCTTCCTCATCCATACGATAAGCTTTCGTTCGTTTTTTTCCAACCATGATTAAATTTTAATTAATGAAGATTACTATACAACAACAGAACAGAAATTGCACTTCGTTTATTTGCACTGGCGTAGGCACGAACTGGCATAAACCTATTTACACAGTGCAAGCAGTGGCATGTCAGTCCAAAAAAGTGGGGGAGGGAAGCGCCAGCGTGCCAGTGAATCAAATATTTTTGTTTCACTGGCAATGCCAGTGACTGGCACAACAGGCTTGCCAGCCACTGGCAAGCAGTTGTTTACACGTTGCCAGTCACTACTTGCCAGTCACTGGCAAGCTCTACTGGCACGCTGACTGGCATCGTGTAAACACTACATTAATATCTTTATACTCAAAGGTACTAACAATTTCTACGTGTGGCTGTGTGTGTTAGCCAGACCGGCGAAAAATTTTCAATTACGACACGAAATTCAGATTTTAGATGCTTCACCAATTAACTCTATTGTTTTCAGCAGCAACATTTACTCAGAGGACAGAAGTTATCCTTTTCAAAATATAATTATCTTTCGAGCTACAACAATCGTCATCCAGAAAACTAATTTTTTTAAATCACGCCATGTATTTGGCTGCTTCGTAGCTACAGTTTTCTAGCGCTTCTAACGAGAACTGGTTAGGATGATAGTATTGACAACAGCAACAACCGGGACAGGATTGTTGTTGTTTTCAATGCTACTATCCTTCCCAGCTTTATTTAGAGGTGCGAAATAACCACGTCTAGTATGGTTAACCCACCGAAAAAGATGAACAGATTTGAGGCCGCAATCGATATCAGCAAACCAAAATCAAAATGTGCAGTAAGATTGTGCAAAATCTGCACAATCTTACTGCACATACCTGTAAAATGCTGCAAATCTAAAAAATCATCAGGAAACTAGTATTTTCACTATATTATCACATAATTCATCACTTGGCACATTACGCAAGCAGAATCCTGCATTTCCCAATTCAATACATTTTCGAGATCGGCCATCGCTCTTCCCCGCAAAACTTCACCCAACCGAGTACCACGAATTATATCAGCAGAATCCTGCATAACTCTATGAATCACATTTTCCACACATTTGCTCTTTCCCGCAAAGTCTCTATTCCCGGTAACCAGTATTACATAACAAGGATCGTATAATACAGGATCAAAACACATTTTTCACATTTTTCACATTTTCCATCGCGATTGGACACACTTTCCCGAAAAGCTATAGACGACCACGTATCCTATTGACGACTGATTGATTTTGGCGCGATCGCAATAATACTATCGCAACACCTGACAATGTTAACACAGAGACGCAATCACATCAACACCGTCATCCGTTCTGTTCCGATTTTCATATAGCCTAGTATACAATACCGGGTTCAAACGGCATTTGAGATGGCAGGAGTGGAATCGAAGCCTTTTAATAACTCGTTCACTTTCCTCTGTTTCAAAGTCAATGCCGTTTCAATCCGAATTGTCTACTAAGCTCACTGTGGCCAGATTGGGCTATTTCCCGCCAATTGGGCTACCTAAAATTTGAATTCGCGGGACGTTTTTTCATTTCGCGGGTTGGCGGTTTTTGGGCTATCTATTTTTATGAAAAACTATATTTGGGCTATAGAGTGAAACCTACTAATCGGGACACTGTATGATCGAACCAACTGAACAATTGAACTATAACTTCACCGCACATACAATTTCTTGAAGAAAATTCACTCTGGAATCGGCCAATCTCTAGAACTGAACCGTGAACCAGATTAGCTGGACAAAAATTTGTTCAGGAGTACTTGCTAATCCGACCAAAACCGGTTTTAAAACCTGCATGAAAAAGAGAACAAGACTGAATTTTCCAGAATTTTTCAACTGTTCAAGATCAACAATTTCTGCATGACATTCTGCTGAAAATTCATTTAATGTGTAGAATTTGGTACGTTACAGATGGCTTCAATTTCATTGGTATTCTGATAATAATAAAATATTGGTTTATATCATGTATATTGTATATTTGCCCTTTGTTGGCAGCTGTGAATGCAATTTATTTGAATATTTTTGATGTAAATAAATCAATGTTTGTTCAGGCTACGTAAAAAAAACTGAAAAAATCTAATACGCAAAATACAACGAACTTAATGTTCGCAAAAAGTTAGAAGTAATACAAGCATCCGAAAAACAATTGCTCAGCAAAAAAAAATTCTGATAGTTTTAAAATTATCAAAAGTTAGGTTCAACGTATTTAAAAAATAAAAGCCAACTAAAACGGACATTGTAAAATTTCGAAGACACTAGCAGAAAGCGGTTGAAAATAAATTAGCCATACTGCCAAATAGATAAATTTTTGTACATATGGCTCTATAAGGCACGTTCCAAAAATTTGCCAATATCCGGCCAGCTACTTTCCAGTAAAACCCGTCAGATCGCTACAAAATTAGAGCTTTGTGATTTAATAAGGGTTACAATATTCACTCGATACACTTTGTGGCGAAGGAGCTGGTGTTTATTTAGACACAGTTCAGGAATTTCAGTTGCAGCTAAGAATACTATGTGACTTCAAATATGTATAATCTTGATGAGACAGAATGGTTTTTTTAGAGCAACACCACAAAAATCACTATGCTTTAAATAATAAACATGTACAGATAGAAAGCCTTCAAAGCAACGTGCGACAATTACAGTGCTGTGTAAGTGGAGAAAAGAAAGATTTGGCTGTGATAAGAAAAGCCAAAAGACCAAGATCGTTCGGAATAATTGACATTAAGCGAAGTTTGGGCATAACTTGGGGAGCTAACACAAAATCTTGGATGACGGGTGCGATTTTTGAAAAATGGATGCACACACTTGATATTGAAATGCAAACACAAAATCGAAACATCACCATCTTTTTGATGAAACTAGATGCGATAGCTATGATAATGTGGAAGACATCAAGCTGCGATTTTTCCGCCTATTTGCACTTCTCATTTACAGCCCTTAGATGAAGGGATTATACCAAACATAAAACTAAATTACCGCCCATATATGATGCACCTTATATTGTTTGCTGTGGAAAATACTGAGCGTACTTCAAACCCAACAGAATTAGCTTCTATATTTGAAGCTCTCTGCTAATTACGATCTGTTGGGAATAAAGTGTCTCCCTTTACAATTACAAAAGTGTTTCTGGAAATGTGGGTTGGCTCGAAATCTGAGGGTCAAAAGCAGAATCGTGATGAGAGTTCAAATTCAAAGTTATTAAAACTCAAATACTCTACATTCAAAATTTGGCAGAAGTCGATCAATTTACGACCACAAACGAGTATCTCCCGAAAGATTAGGAGGATGTCTTTTTTGAAGGGGTTTAATAGATAGTGAATTCAAATCGTAGTATTCCGAAACAGAAAATAAAATTCGTCAGCAGAATACCAATTCCATAATCACCATAATCAAGCAAATACGGAGCATCAAAGCTTAGGATCTCTAAAGGAATATATCTAAAGTTTTGCAAACATTAAATGATTGCGAAGTTCTAATGGAGCAGGTACATCTTACGAGCGCAAATAGGCAGATTTCTATATCTAATTATTTTAAATCTTTAAACTGAACATGCGTTTCTCTGAAAAATTGAACATTTATAAAACATTCACGTGGAAAGCCTATATTTTGTATTTTATTTTCTTGTAATGAATACTCAAGATGATTAGGAAAAATTTCTTCAACTTTCTTTTTTAAACCTTTAAAATCGTTTCAAGGTTTCACTGTGTTTATAAAATATATATAAAAATGATACATCGTATCCATTTCATTGTCAACAATTTAATTCATTTTATTTCAAAGCACGCTTCTGATTTTTCACGAAACGTCGCTTGGAGGCCCGGAAGTGGAATTGTTTAACATATGTTTTCTTTTGATAATATTTATACGTCTAAACACAAAGTGTAATTGTTTTTGCGGGATGATTAAAATTGAAAAATTTTATTGATCTTTTTTTTGACAACATCAGACACCAGCTCCCAGTGCACAGTGCATCAGTCAAGTATGCACTGTGGGCTGGTGTCTGATGAGAATCAGTAAATACTTTCGAAACCACTTTGTCAAAAAAAAATTCAATTAATTTTTTCAATATTAATCATCCCGCATAAACAATTCCACTTTGATTCTGCTTTCGGATGTTTATTCAGCAAAACGATCGAGTTTCCCGTATCAATTATTTTCTGCTTTGATAAGCTTTAGAGACGATATACGTTTTCTATGCTGATTTATAGACAAGAAGGGAGCCATGATCACAACAGCAATTTTAACAGCTGATTGTCTAATAAGAATAATAATATCTTATTTCAAAACTTGCGTTCATAGTTTTGAATGTATGAAATCGTATAAAATATTAATATTTGACTCATTTTAAATAAAGCATTCAGCCATTTTAGCCACTAAGACTGTTTCTTATACTAATTAAATGTTTGTGCCACCCAAATTCGCATGTTATTTTAGCAGGCTTTTATTTTTTGTGTGGAAAATTTTAAAAAATCCTTGAAAAAATAAGTGCATACCTACACTTACTTTTTCACGGAGTTTTCTAAAATGTTCACACAGTTCCTGTAATTTATTCACATTTTTCCTGCTTTCCCTTGTCAAATACGTTGAATAAAATTTTATCTGTATAAAGGATCGAAAATTTTAACTGTTTCAAACGACTTCTGTGATACTTGGTATAAATTTTATGGATATAAATATTATAATATAATCAGCTTAAATGAATTGATTTAGTTATAAAAACAGTTATTTAGTGTGGCGATTTTTGGGCTACAAATAAAAAATCTTCGCTATTTTGGGCTATGAAAATTCGAAATTAGGCTATATTTTCTCCCAAATATCTGGCCACCCTAACTAAGCTTATGAAAGTCGGAACGGAACGGATGACGAAGTTGATGTGATTGCGTCTCTGTCTGTCTAGACGTTGTCGGGGGTGTTGCATTGGTGTTATTAAGATCGCGCCAAAATCAATCAGTCGTCAATAGGATACGTGGTCGTCTATAGCTTTTCGGGAAAGTGTGTCCAATCGCGATGGAAAATGTGAAAAATGTGAAAAATGTGTTTTGATCCTGTATTATACGATCCTTGTTATGTAATACTGGTTACCGGGAATAGAGACTTTGCGGGAAAGAGCAAATGTGTGGAAAATGTGATTCATAGAGTTATGCAGGATTCTGCTGATATAATTCGTGGTACTCGGTTGGGTGAAGCTTTGCGGGGAAGAGCGATGGCCGATCTCGAAAATGTATTGAATTGGGAAATGCAGGATTCTGCTTGCGTAATGTGCCAAGTGATGAATTATGTGATAATATAGTGAAAATACTAGTTTCCTGATGATTTTTTAGATTTGCAGCATTTTACAGGTATGTGCAGTAAGATTGTGCAGATTTTAGACGTATATTACTTTATTATGGGTTTGCTGATATCGATTGCGGCCTCAAATCTGTTAATCTTTTTCGGTGGGTTAACCATACTAGACGTGTTTATTTCGCACCTCTAAATAAAGCTGGGAAGGATAGTAGCATTGAAAACAACAACAATCCTGTCCCGGTTGTTGCTGTTGTCAATACTATCATCCTAACCAGTTCTCGTTAGAAGCGCTAGAAAACTGTAGCTACGAAGCAGCCAAATACATGGCGTGATTTAAAAAAATTAGTTTTCTGGATGACGATTGTTGTAGCTCGAAAGATAATTATATTTTGAAAAGGATAACTTCTGTCCTCTGAGTAAATGTTGCTGCTGAAAACAATAGAGTTAATTGGTGAAGCATCTAAAATCTGAATTTCGTGTCGTAATTGAAAATTTTTCGCCGGTCTGGCTAACACACACAGCCACACGTAGAAATTGTTAGTACGTGGCATGGCAGTGGACACACGAAGCTCCGACACTGTTCAACACAGGTGTTTGCCGATTAGTTCTAAGAAATTCGTCGCATGCGCAGTCTTATCGTCTACCATGTGCTAACAGTTTTTGTGTGTGTGTGTGTTTGTGTGCAAGCTAGAGCGGCGAACATTTTTTTAAGGTTACAGGGAATTCATATTTTAGACTATTCTAAATATTAATATCGGACTTTCACACGACGTTCTGCAAAGTCCGAATCAAACTGAGACTGTATACTGAGTATTAATGTAAGCCACCAAAAGTCAGTGTAACTAACGTTATCGATGAAATAGGTGAATATGATTAATTATTTTCATGCTGAACGAATTAAATTAAATTAACTCGGCATATAGACCTGCAAGAATTTGCTATTGTGCTTCATTGCTCGTGATGCCTTGTGAATAGCTTGTGTAAAAAAAAACTATAATAATTAACAGGCTTTGTCTGATATTTTATAAAACAAATATTTGGAACAAGAATGCAATTAAGACACTTCGGTACTTTTCTGTTTCCCCCCCCTCATTTTTTTTCACTTTTTGTTGTTGCAATGCTTCTAAAATTGACTAGAAAGTAGTAATTAACCAAAATTATGATGGAAAAACACGTTTAAAAAAAGAAAAATTTTTAATTTTTTTTTAAATTAATTTTTTAATTAAAAAATTAATTAAATTAATTTAAATTTGGAATTAATGTCACATAACAGTGAGAATAAATTTTGGTACTTTTCTGTTTTTTCCCTCCATTTTTTTTTATTTTTTCAATGAAAACTGCTCGAAATGGGTTAAAAAGTGTTACTCCACAAAAATTGAGATGGGGAAAATGCATTTAAAAAAAAAATTTGTTTTCCGATTTTAAATTTTTTTCCCATTTTTATGTGGCAGAATGAGTTTTTCAAAAGTTAATGTGTTGTTGGGGAGGCCTGCTGTAAAATAATTGTAAAATAAATTGTAAAATAATTGCTTAATTGTAAATTGCGTTGAAGCTTCGGAAAGGTAAGACGTCAAAAATAGAGCAAAATTTATTCTCACTGTTATGTGACATTAATTTAAAATTTAAATTAATTTAATTAATTTTTAAATTAAAAAATTAATTTAAAAAAAAATAAAAAAAAATTTTGTTTTCTTTTAAACGTGTATTTCCACCATAATTTTGGTTAATTACTACTTTCTAATCAATTTTAGAAGCATTGCAACAACCAAATGTGAAAAAAGGGGGGGGGGGGGGTAAGCAGAAAAGTTCCCACCTCCCTTCTAAAACGCTTTGATAGCGAAAGATCTGCACAAACGATAAACGAATTGCGCTCGTTCCCCCGTGCTTGATTTAAGCAGTTTTTCAAACATTCAAATTTAAAATTAGTACATAAATTTAATATATATATGTATATATATATGAATACATATATATATATATATATATATATATATATATATATATATATATATATATATATATATGTATATATATATATATATGTGTATATATATATATATATATATATATATATATATATATATATATATGTATATATATATATGTATATATATATATATATATATATATATATATATATATATATATATATACATGTATGTATATATATAAATATATATATATATATATATATACATATATATACCAGTGGCGTGGCGTTCATGGAAGCAAGGGAAGCATTGCTTCCCTTACATTTTACTGATATATATTTTAAATTAATTTATTTAAAAATCACGAGAAAAATCATGGACAGGAATTTTCTAAATAAATTTTCCCAAAAACTCATAGTGAACATCTTGCACGGCTAAGGTGGTAACACCACCGAATGAAAATATTGAGAGAACAAGACGGGTGGAAGCAACTAAAAAATTGCTTCTACGAGCATTAATTTCACTTCATGTAGACTGCATTGTGACGTCATTCAAAAAAATATGCTTGTACTGGCTGTTTGGAAGCAATGCAGAAATTGCTTCTTAGGGGAAATTCTCGTCTCAAGCGAGAAACTGAGAGAGAAGCCGCGTACATATGGTTGCTGTGGAACTTATTGTGACGTTCCCCATATAATTTGCTTGTGCGTATTTTTTTTTTTTGAATGAGAATGTTTGCTGTAGTACCTACACACTATGTGAATTTTTGAATGAATTTGAACTACGAGATGTTTTAAGGGTTGCCAGAGACTGCTTGAATGTAGTTCGGTAGTGAAATTTGAGCTATATTTTACATATAAATTTGGTGAAGGTATTTTTGAAGGTAATTATTTCACCAATAGTTTAGAGTATTGTTGTAATTAAATTGATTTGAATTGTTTAGAATTGAGTGCGTAGAATTACTTTCTGGAATCGCATGATTTTTTAATTTTATACTTAAAATAGTGAGAGTGCAATCAAAAGGTTAATGTATTTATTTGTTCCGTAAATAGCATGGATTATAATTGCATAATTAGTGACCTTTTTAAATTTCCTTTTGGATCTCGATCTTTTGCGGATAAAAAGGAACTCATTGTTTTTTACTCTAATGCAAATTCACAGAGAAAATATTTTTGAATATTCTATCAACAATAAATAAGAAAATAGTTTAAAACAATTTTATAAATCAGTTTTTTTAGTTCTAACATTGCAAGTAATGAATGCAAAAGAGAATGTTACAAGAGCGCCCGCAGAGCGCAGTTTTTCTTCCTTAAAAAGGATTAAAACTTATCTCAGGAATAGGACAGATGAACAGTGACTAAGTGACTTGGCAATACTTTCCATAGAATAGGTTTTCTTAAAATAATGTTTGAGCGAGTAAAGTTTTCAAGACGTCATAGATGAGTTTGCAAAAAAATAAAACAAAGGCAAATTGCATTAAATTTAAAATAGAAGTATGCATGAATTTTCTTTTCAAATTTGATTTATAATAGATTTTTTTTCAGCTGTCACTTCATTTATTTTAAATTTACAAGCTTTTTTTTTAAATATAAATATATATGTTATTCGTTATGGGAATGTTGTTACTTTACTGTTATTTTTTATAACTACTAGAATATTGATATTTTCTTTATGCGTATAAACATTTAATTTGCATATTCACTGTGGTTGTTATTGTTGCCGTAGCTATATTTGCAAATGCTTTATTTACATAGCTTGCTGTTGCAACATAGCTAATTTATATGTTTGCCAATATTTAATTTTTGCATGCGAATTAGTACTGATAACAATACAGTATAAGTACTCTCACGTCCATGCTCGTAATTCATGGAAGCTTTTGTATTTGCAATGTTAAAAGTAGCTAACAAAAGGCGTTCCATTAATACGTAACAAATTTGAAGAAAACATAGCCAAAGTCAGTCATCGAAATGAACTAATTGCTTCCTTAAGGTAAACTATCACGCCACGCCACTGATATATACATATATGTATATATGTATATATATATATATGTATATATATATATATATATATATATATATATATATATATATATATATATATATATATATATATATATATATATATATATATATATATATATATATATATATATATATATATATATATATATATATATACAGTGGTGGCCACGAGTTTAGCACACTTGGTATCTGTAACTTTCAACTGCAAATATTTTCTACTGTTATATGTTATTCATTCCAATTTTTTTCCTGAGTTCTTCCCACGATGTGATGGCTATGTCATGTTGGTTTCATGTGGTTATTGTCTTCCGATTTTTTTTATTTGAGTTTAGTTGTGAATAAGATGAAAAAAAAGCTGGACACGAATTTAGCACGAAATGTAAGCTGTTTATTATAATGCCAAAAAAAAATAACAAAGAACCAATTTAAACGCAATAATTTAGTACTTTGTCGGATATCCTTGATTTTTGATGACAGCAGCGCATCTCCTCGGTAGGCTCTCGACCAAGGTCATACAACGTTCCCTCGGAATCGCGTACCAAGCTTTTTGAATTTCGGTCCACAAATCGGCCATATTCTGAGGTTTTACTATGTGAATATGCTCCTTGACATCGTTCCACAAATTCTCAATGGGATTGAGATCAGGTGATTGGGCTGGCCACTTTAGAATATCGATTCGGTTCTCTTCCAAGCATCCCTCCACTGTGCGCGAAGTGTGTTTTGGGTCATTGTCATAAAACACCATCTAAGGGGCATGAACGAAAAACAAGAACGAAAAGACCAACGAAAACAATTATTGCAATTCTTGAAGTGTCAAGAAACTCTTTACACAAATTATTATTGTATTTAATATTTACATATTTACAGGATATTTAATATTATTTGGTATATTTAACATTTGGTATGGCCACCTTTGGCATCCACCACACATCGCAACCGATTTTTCATTGAATGAACCAACTTTTGCAGGTCATACGTGGTTGGTATTTTTTGCCATTCTTCGAGAATCGCAATTTTTAAGGCAGTTCGGTTTTTGGGTTGCCTTTTAGCGACTTGTTGTTTTAAGTAAGCCCATAAATTCTCGATAGAATTTAAGTCCGGACTCTTGGCTGGCGTATCCATCACTTTTCCGCAGTTGTATAAGGGCCACATTCGCACCATGTTCGCCTTATGTTTGGGATCGTTGTCCTGGTAAAGCTTAAAATTTGGTTTGCTGTTATGCATAAACCCGAATTTCTGCGCACTGGTTGCCAAATATGTTTTAAGGATATGCAAATATGGTTGGGCGTCCATGGTTGACTCGATGAATGCCAAGTCTCCTACTCCTCTGCTTGAGAAGCACCCCAAATCATAACGGACAACTTACCAAATTTTACAGCCGGAATGATATTTCGATTTTCCAACGATGTTAAAGGCTTGCGCCACACTCTAGCCGGTCCATCATTATAGTACAACATCATTTTCGTCTCATCGCAGAATATGACGTCGTCCCAGAAGTCAACGGATTGAAAAAGGTGCATCATAGCGAAAGAAAAACGCTTTTCGATGTTTAGTGCAGAAAACAGTGGTTTCTTTCGTGCAGCTCTTGATGAGAACTTATTTCGTAGGATGGCCTGTCGTACTGTTTCATGGGAAACAGCAGCATCACACTCTTCCTTGAGTTCCCTAGCAAGTGTTCTGGTCGAAATCCAGGGGTTTTTATCAAGCTTCCTTATCATAAGGCGCTCTATACGTTTAGATATTTTTGGTTTTGAGCCACCTCCACACTTTGGCTCCAATCTATTCTCATTTTCAGCACGATTTATAACGTTATAGACTGCCATTCGTGCTACACAAAACATTTCCGACAGTTCCTGTGCACTTTTACCTAATTGGTAATTATAGTATATCATCTGAACTAACTCAAAGGATAATCTTTTGCCTGGCATTTTAAAACACAATATCTCATTTATGCGTATTAGCCAAAAATTAATCACACACTAATGATCAAATTTATAGAGCTTTACAATACAGACCAAAAATTATGGTAAATTTACCGTATCGTTGCAGTAATGCAAAAAAAAACTTTTGTGTAAAGAGTTTCTTGACACTTCAAGAATTGTAATAATTGTTTTCGTTGTTCTTTTCGTTCTTTTTTTGCATTGAAGTTGTACTTTTTTTGTATATATCGGTTGTAAATAATGCAAATAACGATAATTAAGAAAAAAAAATTATTTACATAAACAAAAAGTAGTATTTTATAATTAGAAAGATGAAAAATTGAATTTTTGCCTTATGTGTAAACTCATTCTTGACAGACTGTATGTCATAAATAGGATTAGGTGCACTAGCCTTAATTAGAGGAAGTGATACTGCAGGAAAATCTGCTACCCTCAGTAGAAGAGCTGTACGCGCAGGTAGAAGAAGTCGTATTTCAAGACGACAATGCGCCTTGCCTCCGTGTAAGGATGGTTAGTAGGGATTTTTTTTGTTAATCTCGTTATCAACTTTGGTATTTCCGGTTCTCTTCTTAACTGGCTCCAGTCTTACCTCTGCGATCGAACCCAATTCGTAAAATTTCAAGGCCACTTGTCCAAAAAAGTTTTGGCATCTTCTGGAGTACCTCAAGGCAGTCATTTAGGCCCCCTGCTTTTTAACATCTTCATTTCTGATGTGTCTGAGATACTGCTTGGTATACCGCATCTCTTCTATGCAGACGACTTAAAAATCTATCACATCATAAACTCGCAGTCTGATGCAACCTATCTACAATCAAAGCTTCAATCCCTCGAACAGTGGTGCGATGTGAATAATCTCAATCTTAACATCAATAAGTGTCATGTGATAAGTTTTTCTCGTAGGCATGCAACCACGATGTATTCCTACTACCTTAACGACTTCAAATTGAATAGGGTCGATCATATTATAGACCTTGGCGTAGTATTGGATAACAAGATGCGCTTCAATTTGCACTATGATAAAATCCTTGCCAAAGCTAATAAACAGCTTGGATTCATAAAGAGACGCGCTAAAGAGTTTAAAAATATATGGGTTACCAAATCATTATATACCACCCTAGTGCGTCCTTTATTAGAATATGCTTGCATTATATGGAACCCTGCTTTCGAGCTACATAGCGATAGAGTTGAGTCTGTTCAGAAACAATTTGTACTTTTCGCTTTGAGAAATCTCTATGACCCACGAGATTTTCAACATCTGCCATCTTACAAATTCAGACTGAGTCTTCTAAATTTAATGTCTCTCTCTTCTAGAAGAACTCTGCTCAGCGCTTGCCTTACATTTGATATTATTAGTGGTGCGGTAATCATTGAAGATCTCTCTAGCAAAATTACTTTCAATAACCGACCAAGACGCACCAGATATGCAAATCTGCTCAATGAATTCAGTCATCACACTACCTATGCATATAATGAGCCCATTAATAGGTGCTGCAGGATATTCAATTCTATAAGCAGCCACTACTCTTCGGGGATTACTAAATCACACTTCAAAAATAACTTGTCCAAAGCCCTTTCCACATCCGAACCCGCTTAACTTCCATCGTTACTAGCCTAAATTTAATTACAATAATGTAGAATAACTGGTACAAAAGTTGTGATGTATTGTATCTTTTTTACGGACAATTTGTATTATATATTTATGATTAATTGTATTTAAGATTTATAATATGTTTTTCTTGTTGTTATGTTGCCTTGTTTGGTAAATAAATAAATAAATAGGCAATAAAATATCATCATTCAAAACCACTTACCATTTTTTGATTTTGTGCGGATTCAAACTTTCTTGAAGGAGATGGATATATTCCGTTTAGACTGGCCAGGCAACAGTCCGGATCTTAATCCAATCGAGAACCTCTGGCACATCATTAAGAGACGAGTGGTGAGGTAAAACCCAAGGAATGCTATGCAACTTGATTCCGTTATTCAAGATGTTTGGGACCACGAAATTGAAATGGAAATTTTGTACAACCTAGTCTCTTCAATGCCCGACCGCATTAGAGCAGTAATTGCAACTCAAGGAGATGTAACAAAATCCTAAAAATTAAATTCTAGAGTTCTTGAAATATTCATTTTAAAAAAAATTGGTAGATTTTACCAGGGCTGTGGAGTCGGAGTCGAGGAGTCGAACAATTTTTAATGGAGTCGGAGTCGAAGCTAATTTTCATCAGCCGACTCCGACTCTGAAATTCATCACCAAGCCTAAAAATTGGTGGACTGTTTTTCAATTTTTGACTGGATTGAGAAGAAGCTACAAAAATTTCTAGAGTTGCTATATCAACCTTATATAATGACGAAAGAATTTCAGGCAGATGAGCTTACACCTGTTTTTTTTACATAAATGGAAAAGTCTTATATTTCGCCTTTCAAAAATGAATGGAAACTTATGCATTAAAAAATTCACTTCTTCGTAGAGAAATTTGTCTCTTAGATAATGAAGTCCTTTTAACTGCTAGATATGTAGATCCTTCAGCCCGGGCTATCCTGATAGAAGATCAGCAAGCGCGTGCTAAAATTGCGTTATGCGAATTAGCTATTCGTATGAAAGGATTGCATACGGAAAGTGAAGCCATGGCTAGACTACAGTAGAGAACCATTCAGTCGTCATCACTTCCCCCAAGTACTGAAGTTGATGATGAAAATGAATTCGAAAAATATCTTGACGAACAAGAATGAGCAAAGCGGCAGCGCTTAAGCTTGTAAAAAAGTAAAGGAGGAGGAAATTCATCGCAACTCGAAGCCTTGAAATTTGATTTTCATAGGACACTGAATGTTGTTGAGAAGTTTGACCGAAGTTCAGTTTTGGAAGTAGAAGATGCCATAACGAAGTATCCCGAAATCGTCCAAAATGCAGCATTACTCGTTACGGCATTGCCCCGACTCAAGTATATGTGGAACGCTTGTTTTCTACCCTTAGAATAATTAAATCGGATTTAAGAGTAGCGATGATGTCAGATCTGATTGAAGCAATATTATTTCTAAGAACTAACTTGAATCAAGTGTTTTCGGTGTTTTTATATTAGTGTGTGAAATGCAATAGGAATATTTTCTATTTCGAAATAAAACTCTCTGACAATATAGCGTAACATTATAATTTAATGTTACTAAAGCAAACAAACTAGTAGGAAAATATGATCTAATTGTAAGACAAAAAACGATTTTAACCTTCTGACTTTAACTGCATATTAGAGCTACGAATGTTTGAAGTAGAAATACGGAGTCGGAGTCGTTATTCGGGAGTCGGAGTTGCAAATGTTAGAAGGCTTAACATTGGAGTCGGAGTCGGAGTCGCAAGTTTTTCTTCCCGACTCCACAGCCCTGGATTTTACTACTGTTAAATTGCTTGTAACTAATTTTTTTAAAAGAGGCAATTTTGCATAAAGGAATTTTCTAAATATTGTTAACTTTTATCTCAGTAAAAGAGTGGACTAACAAAATACTATAATTTCAGAAGCGTTTGTGATTTTTGTAGGAAATTTGGAGAAATATTTGACTTTCACAGGAAATACATGATTGTCTGGGTATTAATGACCACTACTGTATACACATATATAAATATATATATATACATATATATATATATATATATATATATATATATATATATATATATATATATGTATATATATATATATATATAAATATATATGTATATATATATATGTATATATATATATATATATATATATATATATATATATATATATATATATATATATATAAATATATATTGTCAAAATCAATTCAAAGAGTCAAAATAGTCGTTTTTTCCATTCCAAAATTATCTATCGGACATTCAGATGCGCTTAGTTTTTTGTGGAATATACCACATCCTTTGATCACGCCGATGGTACATTAGGACCGCATTTTACCGTAAAAATTACAACAAATCATTGAAATGTTATTGCTAATGTGTTTGTAATATGTAAAATAGTTAGCAGCTCCTCAAAACTGTAAGCATGAATGTGGGCTACATTTATTTAACTTCTGACAAATATTTTTTGTGTCTTTTTCGCCTCATATATCTCTTAATATATTATCGAAAGACAATATTCAATTTGACTTTATTTAATAATGCAATTTTTATTTTCAATCACTCTCATTTTACAGATTTTATGTTATTAAAACCAGAGTAATAAATGTATCATATAAGGTGTTTTTCGGTTTGCATTTTTGGCTTTTCTTCATTTTATAATAGTATTTTGCTTCATTATTTTTATTCTAATTCCATTACTTTTTTGTTCATGTTTCATCGTCATATTAAATCTTATAAACTCATTTAATTGATTAAACAACTTTTTTTCGTCTGTCTTCATTCTACGACTTGCATCATATTCATTTATAATTTAATGTTAACATTGATTACCTATTTTTATTTTTTTTTTGTATGCATTAATTTTTTGAATTTCTTCTGCATTTATATTTTGTTATTTTTGTAGTTATATGTGTTCTGCATTCATATTTTATTTATTATTGTTCATTTGACAACAAAAATATTTTGCGTGTAATGTGCAGCTAATGTTAATGTTGTTGTTAATTATTCGATTCGCACTGTTCACTACGCTGCCTTTAAATAGCTCAATCGATTTGAGTATTTTTGCATTATTTTTTTTTATTACAAAAATATTGATGGCTAAAATTAATGATAATTGAATATGTAGGCTTTATTGAAATTAGTTATTTTTAGGGGGAACAGATTGAAGTTTTTAATTGCATGTATTGAGATAAATGAATAGAAAAGAAGTTATAATTAAACAGGCGGTGTTTTCTCGAACTTGGATTAAATCTCTTATTGGAAGATACACAAGCACCGATTTACAAACAAAATAAATGATAAATTACGTTATTGTTAAAACGTGTATTTACGTTTATTTTTCGTAAATAATAATGTATGTTAGATCTCATTTATCAAATTCTAAACAACAAGTTATACCTTACAGAACAATTATATAAATTTCTCTGCAATATGTTTCATGCTCATAATCATCGGTTTATCCTCTTTTTATTATAGATATATCTTAACTTGTCTCTGGTTCGATACTCTCTGCTTCTAATGTAAGTGTGTGATTTAAAGGTTACTCGTTCACTCGGATGTCGTTTTTAGTTTTTCATTTAGATTACTTTCACTTTCTACCTCGCTTCACTTAATCTGTTGAAAATTTTACGACTTCTATGAAACCAATAATTATTTCATTTATATAAATTGCTTATTATTTATTCTAGCCTGTATATTTCTTGCTTGAGCTAATAGTTAGGTCTTAATTTTATTAATTTTGTCCGTTAAAAAATCATTTGAGATGATTCTACTCAATGCTTCAATGTTGACGTTATATGGTGAGGTTATTTTTCTCTCCCGTGTTTTTCCTTGATTTAACTTTGTTTAAATGGATACGTTTAGTAACATCATTCCTACCGGTTGGTTATAGGTACTTATTTATTTTCGAAATTATAAAATATATTTGCTTTCTATAGTCAGTATGTTAACAATGTGATTTGAAGTTCGAAATAATACATCATGTAAAAATGAATGTATTTTTCTCGCTACAATTACTCATACCTTATTCATCGTAAAAAATGTGTCTGCACAAAATCCACACATATTCCGTCGTGGAGTTATTGAATACTCATAATTTCCTTTTGTATTATTTTATGATGAAATAAATTAATAACAACGCGACTATTGATCTCAAAGTGTCCGTATGTGAAAAACGTTTTTAGGTTTCTTTTCTCAAATTCGAATCGATGTGACTGTGGTTGATTGCTCGCGTTGATTTAAATTTCATATTAAATACGAATGTTCTATTGCCGTTTCGTGCTGATTCAGTTTGTTTCAGGGTGCGATTTTGTTATTAATGTTTCCGTTCGCATATTTATGAATTTGCATTTGAATATTCTGTTTAGTATGGTATGAACTTGATTTTATATGCTTTAATTAATTTACGTGTAGTTACATTATATTTAATGGTGTTTTATTGAAAATTTATCTTTAATTTAGCTTAATTTGTGTATTTTTTTAAAGATCGAATGTTTAGTTTGCTTTTTTTATAAAAGCCGATAAAATACAGGCTAAAGCTGCACTAATGAGCTCAGTTTCTGTTTAATTTTCAATTATAAAAATTATCCTAATCAACAATTCATTAATAGTCGGAAATTAAATTTAAATAACAAATGTTAATTGAATGAAAAAACTCGTTCATAAAACTAAATGCATTTTCGTCCTACAGTTAATAATCAACAGGTATTGAAACTAATATTCAGAAGTATATAATTTTATATTTTTACAAATATGTAGATACGTATTTATTTCTGAAACGCAGCTCGTTTTTTTACCACTTACGACCTTGCCTCAGGCAACAAACACCCTATATTTCGCAGATCGTTCGGATCGATTTTTCGGGATAGAGCTTTTGTGATTTGAATTTATTTTATTGGTATTGATTTCCATAATAAATTTAACATTTGAATTTGGATTGTTAAAAAGTAGTTGAATGGATGTTGACGTTTGTAAATGGGATTTTATGCTGGCTATCAGTTTAATACCAATGCATGTTCGTTTTTAAGAGCTTTTGAGCACTTAAATCTGGCAGTACATAAGTTTTACATAGTTTTTTGCTTTATTTACAAGACTTTCTGAAATATTTGGTTGTGGAAGTCATTGAAAAGATTCCAATTATCTCTGTTGGACAATTGCCAGTATACAAGAATATGTTATTTATGATTGTTTCATTTGCCATTTTACACCAATCGTTTGATTTAAAAGGCTTAAGGTATTAAAATTATAATAATGTATTCGTTGTTTTCAACTTACACTGCATAAACTCCGGAATAATAATATTTTAAAAGTAAATGATATTACATTCATAAGTGTATTTTAATTTATTAGTGCTTGTCAGCAGATTCGAAATCTTCTCAGTACTCCGGTATCAAAGTTAGAAATTAAGTATTATGAATAGTTAAAAGGTTAGAATTTTTCACCGAAAATAATTTTTCGACGAAGAACTAAAACAAATAAAAATGAGGCAAATAAAAATTAAGCCAATGAATTTTCCTTGATGCAGTCTGCAAATGTAATATTCATTAATTTTTTTAAGTGTATTATATAACCGTTGTTACTCTCTAATATTTTTTTTTCTCAATACAACTATATTTCCATGACTAAGCTAATAAAGTTCCATTTGGGAGAAAAGAATTGATTTCACGAAATACATTCCATAAAACTGAATTAAAAATGAACACCAAAAGTCCACACAGAGGAAATTATTTTGTGAGAAATGAATCGGAAACATTGCCTTTACTTCTTCTTTTCATATTCTTGAATATAGAAGACCAAATTTTCAGCAAATCAAAATGAAATCTCTTCTTTACATAACAAATATATAAAATATGCATACTTTACACTTCATTAATTTGAGCGATCACAAATCTGTTGCAACGACCTGCACACACAAAACTGTATTCTTTCTTATGAAAAATTAAAGGATTAACGATCTTAAAATTTATTTCTTCCTGTGATGTGGCTCAAGGCATTTTTTTTTTAAATTATCTGTTTTAGAATTGTAACGTAATTTAATTGGATTCTTTTAAAAACAAATCTGACACACATTATCATTTATTTACTTTTACTTTGCAAAGAAAAATATATTACAATTAGTTCTGGTGCTATGTTGTGGTATGTATTTACATATTTAAATGATTTACTTAAATTTTATTAATTATATGAAAAACAAATTTATCGGTGCTCATTTTTGACTTTGATTGCACATAATTGAGCTTTATTTAAAAAACATAATTGCATGTATATATATATATATATATATATATATATATATATATATATATATATATATATATATATATATATATATATATATATATATATATATATATATATATAACCTCAGATGATGTTGCGTTTTTTGAGTTTCCATTTTTTTATTTTATGCTGTATTTAATTTTGAGTTTATGTTCAATTGTTTATCCTAAATAATTAAATAAACTGTGAGTTTTATTTCATGTTAAACGTGTTTTTTGTTTATTTTCTCGTCTTATCTAAATTACCCATTGTACTCGCTATACACTTTCCCCATGATTATCGTCGTCATCGAATCGTATATCGTTTATGAATAAATCTTGATTATCATCGTCTTCATCGTCGTCATCATTCATGGTATCTTTATGTAAACCACTACTACCCGGAGCTGAGCAGATGTGCGGCGGTGGTGGTACACTAGTTGGTGGTGATGGAGCAGGAGGAATTGTTAATGCTCCACTATTAATATGTATACTATCTGATAAACTACCAGCGGGTCCTTGTAAATGTCGTCGACTCGAACTTAAACCTGTAAATGAATTTAAAACTAATAACGAGTTAAGCTCTGTAGATAATTTTATAACATTTCATTAAAGGTAAGGATGAAGTAAAGTACAAGATGATATAACAGTCATTTAGCCAGGAATCATAACTAGTCAATCAATAAACTATGATGGTTGATTGTAACATAGTATCCCACAAACGGCACTTACTTAATGCCATTAAAAATTAAATCAAACCAAAACTTTGAGTGACAATATTTTTCTTGAAGTTAAAAAAACCTGTTTTAAAATCTTCTAACAGAAAAGTTATATCACGGCTCACTTCTAGTTTTATTTATTCCAATCGCGAAACAATAATTACAATTTCTCATCAAGAATTTTCGCTGTGACTTCAGCTACAGTAACATATTTTGTAAATTCTAGTTTCTGGTTATTGGAGAAGGACCACTATTTTGTAGCTTTTAAAGTAAAAATGTGCCCTTGCCATAAAACCTATGCATATTTGCATATTTGGTATACAGGTAATGCATGCGTTTATTAATGTCTAATATTGGGTCGCCGGGTAGTGCCAAATGATCCAACAACAACCTGTACGATTCGGAATTTTCCATAGCTGTATGATTTGACTCACGATTGGAGTATTCTGCCCTTCTAAGTATAAAGGGCCTATATACATTTTAGCACTTTCGAGAAATTCAATGAATTGTGTTTTTCTAAATGCTGCGGACACCTTCAAACGGGACGAAAGTTTGAACATGAATACAATTACGTTTACTTGAGACACATCTCCTCAAGTGAAAGCTTTCCCGTTGAAAATAGTTGTGAAAGATAGGTTTTATGTAGATAGGACTTTTTTGTAGCAGAATGAAACAAAAAACTGGCCCCATAACTAAGCATTAAGGTTCTATCTGCACATTACTAAGTATAAAGGTTCTATCTTCAGTAGATAGAACCTTTATGCTTAGGAAAGCGACGTTTTTTGTAGATCGAGGGATTTTTCATTATTGATTTAAACATACTTCCACAAAAGATAGGTTTTTAATATTTTGTAGAATGATTTAATAGAGTATGTAGTTTTTGAATCCGGTGCTAGCTCAAAAATTACAAAAATGTAGATAGACCCTTTATGGCTCGTAGGGCAGGATTATAAGCAATGGCAGCATGGAATTCATGTGTTACATCACGATTGGTAATGAAAAAATAAACGCATTTTGGCTGGCGATTATGACATTCTGGATCTACAGAGTGGCCCAAAAGTTTCTCCCCACAAACTTTTTGTTATAAAAAGCAAACCAGCAAACATAATTTAGAAATTCAAATTTATTTGTGATGCTAACATAATACAATTCTTATTTTTATTACTAATAATACGTTTGTCTATCGTTATTATCTATACATTCTTAAATACGTAGTCCAAAACTATCACATGCATTTTCTTATTCGGCCTCGGTGTAGCTGCTCCATTCTTGCTGCACTCTTGCAATTAATTGTCATCTATTCTTCGGCATCGGATGCCTAAATACACTCTCTTGAAGTTTAGCCCAAACCTTTTCGATTGGGCTAAGATCAGGAGAGTTTCCAGGCCAATCTTCTCAAACAGTTGAAAACATCAATTTTGCTAGTGTCAATGTTGCCTTTGCTGTATGCGCTCGTACCCCATCTTAAAAAAGAATTACCAAATAAATTTTTATGTGAAAACTGTCTTCTGTCATCCTGACATGCTGGTAAAATGCTGTTCCGGTAATAGGATCCATCTACGGTTGTGTTTTGCTCAACAACATGAAGTCTCGACTTTCCACGTGAGCTGATTTCTCCTGCAACCATTATCTTGAGGTCAAATTTCGGCTTTTGTATGGGTTGAATAGTGCTTGGATAATTTGTTCTTACTCTCATATTTTGCCTATTCAGCGTTGGATGCAAAATAATTGGAGATTCATCCGTTAAAAGTACGTTAGCTCTCTTAGATCTTCCAAGAGCACTATCTTCACAGAATCCTTCACTTTGCAGCCTTCTACAGAAGTTAAGTCTATCTGTGACATTATTTGCAGTAAAAAGCGGCTTTACTCGTCTCATGTAGGCATGTCTTCCCCAATTAGTCGATTTAATGTACCGTTGAACCGTTGATTGAGACGTTTCTTTTGCCGCTGTTGGTAATTTTCGGATTGATTTATGCTTTTGGTCGCTGTCCTTGTTCCAATGCCTGGCTTGTTTTCCACCATCTCCCTTATTTTTATTGTAGGTGAAAGAGTTGTCGGTCTACCAGAACGTCCTTTCCTCCTTTCTAGCCACAATCCTACGGTCTTCCTGTCGACGCTTAGAGTCCTTGATAATTCGGAAACGGATTTTCCTGTTTCGCCAAGAATTTGGATTTTAATCCTTGTTTATATCCTATATCCTAGCCATAATAAAGAAGCACAAAAGTCCTCTAGGATAGACTTTAAAAAATAATGATTTTTCAGATAGCGTGCAAAAATTGTTCTAAGAAAAATCACTACTTACGATAAACACGGCAATGAAAACGGACTCTTGAGAACAGGAGCAATAAAATTTCACAGGTAGGTTTGCAGAAAGACCCTTAATCACCCGGCTAACTCAAATTAGCTTTATAAAGGGTACGTGTCTGTACCTGACTATAGGGAAAAATGCTGTCTAATATTTTTACCTAGATATTTACTATATCGCTTTGCACAGCTATTATTGATGTTAACACTGTCGTAGCTAAGCATAATATAATCTTTACGATAGCTGAAGAGTTGATATTTGAACTCCGCTTAGCGTTTTTGATAAACTGAGTGGGGATAAATTTTGGCAACGGTTAATGACTAATGCGTCTACTTAAATAGGTGGGGAGAAACTTTTGGGCCACCCTGTGGTTGCTTTATGCGCAGTACCGCTGGAGTGAAATCCGAGTGCGAACGGCCTCAAATCTGGCTGGTCCCAGAGTGCGTTCGAAACTCATGCCATAGAGTTGGTGTTTTTATGTTGCGTTAAGCTAGCTCTGACCCCTTCAAGGCTGGTGCCAACTAGAATTGGGCGTTATTTAACGTAACACGTTAAAATAATAGTTCCAAATCTGTAAAGTGGTCCCAATGGAACATGTTACTGAAAACTACATGTTATTTTTGGAGCGCTTTACTCATATCAAAAACGAGTAACGCCTAACGAAACGCTTGAAAAATCATAAGCGGCCTTAAGAGCATGCGACAATCGTTTCGGTAACTGGCCTCTTCTTTATTGTACTTGTTCGCCTGCTCACAGCGGCGAAGGTGGAGAAAAATTCATATTTTTAGTTCAATGAGCTTGTAGCTTCACTAGCGATGATTTGAACAGGAACGCACAAATACACGATGTTGAGTAAACTCGTTAGACAAATTGGAACGCTCTGTAACGTATTAGTTACAGTGCGTTATATTGGAACGCGCAACGTATATGATAACACTAGGGTATGGGCTCAAAAACGCCAAACCGTTTGAAAAAAACGTTTGGGTGCAAAAAACGAACGAACAGTTTTTCCAAATAGCGACAAACCGTTTTTCTAAAACCAAATATTTTTTTCTAAAACGAACAGCATTTCTATAATGAACCGTTTTTCTACAACGAATAGTTTTTCTAAAACCAATTATTCCAACTATTCTACAACGAATAGTTTTTCTAAAACGAATCGTTTTTCTTTTCCCACAATGGATCGTTTTTTAAAAACAATCTGCTTTTTTTTAAAACGAATCGTTTTTCGTTTTTCTCAAACGAATAGTTTTTTTTAAAACGAACTGTTTTTTAAAACGAATCGTTTTTCGTTTTTCTCAAACGAATCGTTTTTTTTTAAACCAAATATTTTTTTCTAAAACGAACAGCATTTCTATAATGAACCGTTTTTCTACAACGAATAGTTTTTCTAAAACCAATTATTCCAACTATTCTACAACGAATAGTTTTTCTAAAACGAATCGTTTTTCTTTTCCCACAATGGATCGTTTTTTTAAAAACAATCTGCTTTTTTTTAAACGAATCGTTTTTCGTTTTTCTCAAACGAACCGTTTTTCTAATATGAACTGTTTTTTTTAAAACGAATCGTTTTTCGTTTTTTTTTCAAACGAACCGTTTTTCTTTTGTTAAAACGAACTGTTTGGCAGTGGAAAACTGTTTAGCTGCGGAAAACAATATTTTCGTACTTGCGAGCATTTTCGTGCTTGCAAGTATTTTATCCAAATATTCAAAAAGTTTTTAGGGCAAAAGGAGCTGAAATCGGACAAAATCGGCCAATTTTGGGTTAGAGTGGTTTGGGACATAACGGGCCAACACCTATTGCTGTGATACAAAAATTTCGGTTTTGTGGGGGAGTAAGAGATTTTTTGGCCATAGTTTGGAAAAAACTGCCTTTACGGCGCTTTCGATGATTGAAAGTGGTCGGGGAGTACAATAGTGATATTTTAAGGACGAAACATTTTCAATAGGGGAAATTAGGCAAAACGTCAATTTTTTCCATCACCTTTCTGAGTTGTTTTGGGCGAAATTCCCATACAAATCTGGGAAAAGGCGGCATAGTTTCGAAGATACGGCCAAATGAAATCCGGCGAAAAAATTGAAAGTAGCACTAAAAGTGCCAAGGAGGAAAAAGTTGAGATCCTTTTTGGCTCACCAGTTGGCGTCTCTTTTGGCTCACCAGTTGGTGTGCTGAGGCCCTCCTCGTGACTGCAGGTCACCACGAGGGTGGTGACCTACCGGGGCTGTAAAATTTACGAGACCGCGGGAGGTAAGGTGCCCCTGGACTCATGTCCATCCTTACGGAAGAGGTATTCCCCCTAGTGGGCATGTTTAATAAACGAAACATTTTGTTTTATCATTTCTTAATAAAATTTTCGACAAACTTCATGCTTCAGTGGGGCGAAGTAGAAATCCGACTGTTTTAGATTAGCCTGGAAAAGTTCGCTCGATAAAAAGTCATACTGATGACAATAGGATTATCCTAGTAATTTTTTTTACTTTGGTCATTTGAACGAATACAGGTGTTTTAAGCATATAATAAAAAGGAAAACAAATTAAATTGATTGAATTTGATCGTTTTCCTTTAGATGGCTCCTAAATTGGAGAAAGACTTGCCAAATAAATGACGGACCATTGGAAAGTTACGGACAAGCTGCACAGACTAATGACTCGGTATTCTTTGAAGGTCATCTTGTACCATCACCATTCTAGCTTGGGAACGTTGTGTCTGCAGGGTGGGGGAGGACATATAACATTATTACATCACTGCAAATCGTATGCATTGTATGCATAAATGTACATACTTCAAACAGGTATTTGGAACATGTGTTTTTTCGTCCTCGTACTAGTTATACCTAGTATGTGAAAATCCTAGTACAACCCAACTCTAATTGTCGTACAGCATAAAATTTGTTTCTTTTCGTTAAGACAAACTGTTTTTTTTTCATACAGTTTTAAAAAACCGTTGTTTAAAAAAAAAAACAGTTTGTTTTCGTTTTTTGAAAATAACAGAAACACCCATCACCAGATAACACACGTTGCGCGTTCCAATATAACTCACGGAAAGAGCATCGTTTCAAAAATAACATGTTACTGGAACATGTTACTCGTCGGAAAATGTAACGCTGGAACGTGGTACTAACGTTTTTCGTTATTTCCCATCCCTAGTGCCAACCTTTGCGGGGCATTTCTGATTTGCAAAGATAATCATGGAGACATCAAGGTGACTACACACCCTGACGGAGATATCGACTTTGAGTCGGGACTCTTTCTCCGAAGCGCGTGGCACATCATATTCGTGATCGCGAGAACTCACGACCCGATCATCCAATACAGTTGAAATTCACAAATTGTATTAACCGTAAGTGGAACCAGGTCTGATAAAAGTGATTTTAAAATGTGCACAGCCCTGTGGCATTGGAGCAATCTTAACATAATCACGAATAAAAAAAACCTGCTTTCTATCCTTTAAATTTTGATTCAGTTAGATGGGAGGTAAAAGAAGAAAAAAATTGATCAAAGAGCTCGCAGGTATCCTGAGGTGAGGACGCAGACGTATCATGAAGATACATGACAGAAAGAATGCCTGAGGAAGTTTGAAGGGATTTGATATAACACCAAAAAGGCTTAGAGTTGTCGGAAGTAATAGAAGTTTCGACATGCTCCAGGTAGGCACGCATTGCGTCATTGGCTGCCTTTTTAGCAGCAGCCCGTAGCCTTTGAAAATTAAAAAGGTCATTAAGAGAGCCAGACCTTTTGTTTTTACTACGCGCCGCATCTTTGGGTCTAAGAGAAACCGCAACATCGACTGTAAACCACGGAGGGTCGGAATTTGTTTTACAGCGGAAGGAAGGAGTATAGCAGGAAATTAAGTTGGACAAGAGGGAATAAAATTTGTCAAGAGCAGCATCCACACTTAGCTCTCTGAAGAAATTATACCAGTTAGTAGCATTGATTTCGTTCGACAAAGCGGAATAGTTTGCTTTTTTAAAATCAATACGAAGAGTAGAAACAGATTTAACTTTAGACGAACGGTTAAGAGTTAACTCCATAAAAAGAGGAGGATGATGAGGATCAGATTGCACATACGGAGACAGAGAAGGACTCAAGCAAAATGAAGAAGGGTGAATATTAGTTAGAACGAAATCCAGAATCCTGTTGTTAGTATTCGGTACGTTATTAAATTGGGAAATAGAGCAAAGGGACATAAAGGAAGAAATAGCGAGAGAAATATTGCTAGAAGACAAAATATTTGAAAGAGTATCACCCCAAACAAGCAACGGCATATTAAAGTCACCACATAAAAGTAGCAGAAGGGAAGCGGTTATGAAGGTAGGACGAGAGTTCCGCAAAGAAACGTTCATATACCAGTATGAAGCTACTACAAGGGAAGTCGATAGAGGAAACAAGCAGCATTGCAGATGGTGAAGGAGAAATACGGACAATCACACAATGAAGAAACACTTTAGAAACACCCTGTAGGTTAGGTTATGTTAGTGAAGAGGGCTGCCGGGAACGCGGCCAGCATTAAGCCACCAGTTTGATCCCATTTGCCACCCTCATGGACAATCACACGCATTCACACTTACAGCCATGGCACTGGTGGGATTCGAACCCTCAGGCCCCGTAGCACGCCGCTTTTCGGCCTGACACCTAAGCGAGCAGAGCTACCGGGCCCCCGTGACCACCCTGTAACTCCGCAGATTTTGAAAGCCGGACCACCCTGTAGAATTATTTTTTGCTCAAAATATATCAAGGAATACATCCTTACAAAAATGCCCTCCGAGTACCAAACACCCTGTATTTTTTGGCTTAATTTTTGCGTTTTTTTTCTTATTCGCTTTAGAAATAAACGGTTTTTTTCGTAGTGCTCTGCCATGTAATATTCTTCGAACGGTGCAAGCTGAAACGGATTGATTGTGTGTCGCGGAATAAATTCCATCTATTTTTGCTGCACTTGAACGGGGGTTACCCTTAACTTCTTTCACTATATTTCTTATTTCTTTTCTATTTAATTTCCCTGACCTTCCAGATCTTTTAAAATTGTCCAATATTTTGAATTTATTGTATTTGTCAATAATTTTTTTACTGCATGTGTGGTCTTTTTACCATTTTTCCAATTTCCCGTAAACTTTTACCTTCACAATGCAAATTCACTATAATTTTTATCGTGTTTCTAGCTCAGTTTCTTTCCTCATTTTCACACCTTTCTTCTAGCACGTTTTAAATCGAACTAACTCCTTCGAAAATTACTTTACCAAGAATTTTTGCGATTGCTGTTTCCTAGAAATTAAATTGAAGTTGTATTCCGTTAATGTAAAAGATCCGTGACTTTGTTTACAATTAGAATCTAGCAACGTTTGAACACGTGTGCAATTACTTTTGATTCATCTTTTATTGACTTTTTGTTTTTTTTCCTCTGTGAGTTTTTTGTTGTTTAATATATAGAACTGATTTTTTCGTATATAGTTTTTAACAAATAAAGCTCAAAAACAAATTTGAAAGGTGTGCACTCACTTTTGATGCTCACAGTACGACCTGCGACCTCTAAATGTAAAGAAATGCGGTTTTAAATCGAAAAACTGAACATTTTGGGTATTTTTTTCAAAATACCATATTATGACTGTGGGACCTGGCAGAATTGTTTAAATATTTTTCTAAGGATATACAAACCAATAGAATTCAAAATATACACTGTATCAAAAAATTGCACGTACACCACCTTATCATAAATTAAAACTCATTTATTTTTTAAATAAACCAGATTTTTGTCATTTTAATTAATTTCATGAGTTCTACACAACTGAAACTATCTGAAACAAAACAGCATTCTATAATATTAATGTTAATTTTGAAAATTAAGCTATAATTCAAGTCAAAAAATTGCACGTACATCAAAAATTTCCACATACATTCAGAAAATGGATTACTTTTTCTACTTCTAATAGCGTGTGTGGTGTCCTTTCGCTGAAATTACATCCTTTAAGCAATTGTTCATTGAATGAGCTAGTTTTCTAGTAATTTCAGGTGTTATTTTTTCCCACTTTTCTCAAATAACCTCCTTGAGGTCAGCTCGGCTTATAATATGATATTCCCGCACTTTTTTTCGAAAACATCCCAAGATCAATAGACACTGAAGAAGAGGGCAGATTACCCTCGAAATATCGATATATGTCGAATAAAAATAAATAAATCTAGCTTCAAAAAGGAAAAAATTGATTTAAATTAAAATAATCCCAAAGATATTCAATGGAATTAAGGTCTGGTGATTGGAGTGGCTGAGGAAGCACAGATTTCACGTTATACAGTAACCACTCTTTTACTAGATGCGAGAAATATTTTGGATCATTGTCATGTGCTAGTGAAATTTCGTCGCTAATTCCAATTTTGGAAGCACTGGCTCTTAAATTAGGCTTTATTATTTCTAAGTACTGATGCTTGTCCATAGTGCTTTCCACAAATACCAAATTTCCAACGCCATTTGCTTCCATCGCTTTCCAAACCATAACATTTTCACCTTCGTGTTTCTCAGTGGGTCCCAATTTTTTTGACTCCAACGCTGATTGACTCTCTGCCGAACAAATCGCCGCCCATCAGAGCCAAAAAGATTATACTTACTTTCATCTACAAAAATAACAGTTTCCCAAATTTAGTCTGACTTTTTTTACATATTCTATGGCACACTCAAAGCGTCGGGCAACATTTTTCCTCGAAATGAACGTTTGTGTTCTTGCAATGCATCCCTTGTAACACTTTTTATGGAGAAAATTTCGCACTGTTTGGGCATTCAAATATATTCCGTCGTTTCTTTTAAGGTCTGCAGCTGTTTTGGGAGCACTTGTTTTTGGATCCTTCTTAATAATTCTCTAAATTTTTTATCTAAATGCTCAGCTAAAATTTTCTTCCGACCTCTTCCTTGGGCAATTGCAAAGCTTCTGTTGCTTTTAAACATTTTTATATCCGTTTGCATGGTCGAACGTGGTGTGCCAATGATCCTTGATACTTCAGCATAACTTTTACCTTCCTCCTTAAAATTTACGATTCATTTCTTCACTTCAACAGGAGCATTAGGGTGTGTTTAGCCTATTTCAGAATTTTTTTTAAAAAAAAAGAGTTACTGCACTGCTCTATTGAGCATTTACAACTACTACCTTCAATAAATAAGGATAGTGTGTAAATCTGCATTGGAAACTAAGTACCATTACTTTTATTTTACAAGAGATCATAAGTTAATCTTGTGTGTATGTGCAATTTTTTGATGTACGTGCAATTGTTTTAAGTATATTTTTGCTGTACTGTGACAGTAAAAGCTAATATAACAAAATACTGTTTTGCTCTGAAAAGCTTTAACAGTATAGAATTTATAAATACCTAAAGAATGAAAAAAGTTTCTTTTATTTAATAAATAGAAGAGTTTTTATTGGAGTAAGGGTACTGTACGTGCAATTTTTTGATACAGTGTATAAGTATCATTGCAGAGCTAAAACCATGGCTTATTAGTGTAATCAGAGGAAGAGGAAAAAAACTAAACAAGTCTATAGTTTATACAAATAGCCCTTACCTGTAGCACTAGTTGTTGAATCGTAATGAGCGGCGTTTCGATGAAGACCCAATTGTCTATGATGTCGTTTTCTTTTGCGATGACAAAGTGTGCATAGGAGACAAGTTAGGGACAAGACGGCGGCTATGATGCAGATTATAAGAACGCCGTGATCCTCTTTGGGAGCCTCCATGATGCCTTCAGGTGCGTAATCATCATATGTCATCATCATTTAATACACCAACGGTTGTGTGTTCATGGTTGTGTTCGGATGTATGTAAATGATGAGCGGCAAGAAAAAGAGAGTTATACCGTTTAGCTATTTCATTTAATTTATTTGCAAGGTTGAAACTACTTCATAAAAAATAACATCTATTTTGTATGCGTGTCTTAGCAGTTAGTGTTTCTGTTACGAATGGAAACAATATTCAAAACACTTGTAAGGTTATATGTTATATAAGTTATATCATGATACAATGAAAACCAGGTAAACCATTGCGCATGTCTATCCCTATCCCATTCTCGAGCTGGTGACAACTGTAAGTGATTTGCCTTTAAGCCAATGTAAAATTGGGCAAATTCAAGGAGGGCGTTTGGGGTGTTAGTGGTGCGATATTGCCATTTTGGGGATGAGGTTTGAAGAGCTGATCTGTGTTTTTAAATGTCCTTGAAAATCTCGAAGAAAAAACTATTGTACAAAGCACAATGATGAAAAACTCAGTCGCTTATTTTCACGGAAAAGATATTAAATTCATTCACTACAACGATTCATTTAGAGTTTTTTTAGTTGTATGTATGCGATGTTAGGATGAAGATTTTCGGGGTCATATCTCGGCTGCAAGGGGACCCCCTTATGCTCACGAGGTGGTTTAGCCCAATAGAGTAATAGATGTAAATGGGCATTAAAAAATTCTGGTTTAATGAGATATGTATGCTATGAGAGTTCGAGCACAATTTCTAGTATATTTTTAAAGGGGCCTCTAAATTCTCAAAAGTGTGTATGAAATTGATAGAAAGAGATAGCATTGTATAGCATGCTCTCTTTTCCTCTCTCTCACTCTCACACATGGTGAAAGATATTGCGCGTATGCATATGTGCACACCCCTAATGAGCTGATTGAATGTGTTGAAATATGTGCGAAGTGTATACGTATGAATGAATCTTAGCTGCGATTTTGGAAAAGTCGGTACAATTCAAATTAGGGCTTAAAGTTTGTTTGTTTGCAAACAATTTCCAACACCGCACATATGGAAATTCTTTATCGATATTAAAATAAGCACATGAAATCTGCACATGAAATCTGCCCTGCTTAGCATAAACGTTCTATCTACATTTTAGTACTTTCGCGATATTCAATGATTTGTGTTTTGATTTGTACTGGAGAAATATGGAGAGTGCATTTTTCAATATTGATTTTAACCTACTTCCAGAAAAGATGGGGTTTCCTCAAAAATGATAAAAATGTAGAACGTTTATGCTAAGCAGCATATAAGGTGCCTTTTTTCGCACATATCATATCTGGGCAACTACACTGAAAACATCAACAGCCGCTGCCGCTGTAACATCAGTGAGGCAGGAATTTAGCTCAGGAGCAGTTGTTCAAGGGTCTTTATGCAGAGTGTGCTGATAACAGTAAGGGGCCATACTTTACTGATGTCACACTTTTAGGTGGTGGGTTGTTGGTCCAGATTTTTGTGACAATTTGTGACATAGGGGGAAGGGGGGTGTTCAGAAAAAACATGACACAAAAAAGTTAAAACATTTTATAAACTAAATAAATAATTCGTTATATTAATTAAAACATAAAATAACAAAAAAATCACATTGATTCCATTAATACTATATTAAATAAAAATAAATCATAATATTGCATAGTACAGTCTAAAATCAAAATTCAAAGCTACACATCCTGCCAAGGGTTACTAAAATGCTCATTCATTGAGCAAACCGGTATTACTTCATCTTTTTCATTGATGGTTGGTAGAATTATATTTTCTAAATTTAAGTCCTCCTCATCGACCCATTCTGCTACTTCAAGTTGGTCATTTTGCAGTAAAATTTCCGTCATCTCGCACTGTCTTTTTGCTGCAATTCGAGTTGGACGAATTTTTTCAACGTTTATCATATTAGAGACTCCGACCGGGACGGCATGTATTTTTAAGCATAACTATCGGTGCAAAATATAAATGGCAAATTTTGCAAATTCTATTTGCAAGCTCATCTTGAACCGTCGAACAATATTTATTATTTGTTTGAACCATGTTTCTTAAATTTGTTGTTTTTGTGATAAGCAATGGAGCAAATTTATAATTTTCGTCTCGTCTGGTATCTATTACTTTTAATCCGTCACAAGTTTGTGAAAGTGGCACTGGTGGTGGCAGGAATCGGTTACATAATATAATAAAAATCGAGCTACGTGGCTCCGAACAGGTCCTCATGTATTTTCTGCAATCCATTCTTGGCTTTTTGTATGCAAAGAATTAAAATTTACCTCCGATGCATCCGGTTGAACGTATTTGCACTCACATCTATCACCAACAACTAAGCTACGTTGAAGAAGTAGAGACAATATTCCTACACTCAAGGAAAAGGTTATTCTCTATACTCTTTTTCTCATACTATTAAAAAATAAAATTGGCAAAAATTGCGTGACATCATTAAAGTTTGGCCCCTAAGAGTGTTCATTGGTGTTGACTATTGTGAAACTGGCAGTTTGAATTGAATGAGTTTGCATTGCACTCCGTAACTGTCAATTGTTTTACATCAAATCTTGTAATGTGCAGACTGTTATGGAGTATTTTAATGCACATTAAATTTTAGATTATTTCATATGCAAATTTCATGTCTGATTTCGGTTCAAATTTAGATAAAATTTCATTCCGGTGTTTTCTTTGTGTCATTCTACTTTAACAACCAACCTAAGCGAAAGCTCAGCGAATGCAGCAACATGATCGCGTACACCAAAATGTCTGCTCGGAATCGTTTTTTTCCAACCCTACCTTTATCTGCTCTGCGCAAGGTGCAAAAAATGCACGAATAGTTAATAAAATAGCGTAAATGTATTAGTCCCCGGGCAGTTAGTTTATATGGTAAAACTCGACTTGATGCACCACATAGCCGTTACGTGAACTTTGCGATAGATGTCTGGCTAGTATATTTGTGTTTTTGGGTTTTTGTGTGTTTGTTTTTGGGGGTGTTTTTGTTTGTTTGTTTTTCTGAATTGTGGTGTCTTCTCGAGTATTTTTCTGTATAATTTTTGTGTGTTTTTCTTTAATTTTCAATCCCTGCTACCACCTATTCGCCCTCTGGTGGTAGAATTTCCCGGCTGTGGTGCATCAAGTCGAGTTTACTAGATAAGAGAATAACTTATATTTAGAAATGACATCTAACACAAGAAAAAAATGAGGACACATCTTTTCAACATGCAGACCTGAAATGCTGAGCGTGCTGTAGACTGACTGCAGTTTGTTGATTTGTTTAAATTTTGCGTTTGAAAAAGAGCTACGCAGGACGGGTGGCCAGAACGAAGGACCGAAAAAGCCCAGGTCGGACAATATTCCAGCAAAGGTTCTAAAAGCAGTGGTGGAAAAACATTCATCAACGTTACGATTTATGTATAATGCCCGTTTACCGGCGGGTGTTTTTCTGTCAAGTTTGAAAGTGGTGCAACTTGCTCTTATATTGCAATGGAAAGGGAGATCTTAGCACACCATTAACATAGAGACTTCTCTGCATGCCGCATACTGCGAGGAAACTCCTAAAAAGCCGCTGGAACCTCAGCTAAAGGCGGCTATACGAATACCTAGCGATCTTTTGAAAGACCAACACAGGCTCCGCAGTAGCCACTCAACTGTGCGTGAAGTTAAAAAGCGCAGCAGATTGTGCAAGGACCGCTTGTTATCGGACTAAAGTAATTTTAGCAACACTGGGCGTCTGTAACGCTTTTAACTCGGCGAGATGAATAATTGTATTGGATTCTCTTCAGCGACATTTTCAGATAGAGAAATTCTTGCTTGCCTTGATATGAGACTACTTGAAGGAATGCCATTTGATGTATGAAACGAATCGGGAAACTATATGTAAACCTTTTGCAGCTTGAGCAGCACAAGGGTCCTTCCTTGGGAAAAACTTATGGAATAACGTTTATGATGGTCTGTTGCATTATATGTGCTCTTGGTAGGTTATTCCGATAACTTAACCACTGCTATCACATCTAGAAATCCTCACTTTGCTTAACTCAAAATCAATCCAGTTATGAGAAGGGTTGAGAGCTGGATGGAAAGCTATTGTCTCCAGCTATTAAACTATAGAACCTGAGACTGTCATGCTAGCAAAGAAGAGAATACCAACCATTCCGCCCATGATGGTTGGCTCCGAAGAACTTGACACCGCAAAGTCGGCTAAGTATCTTGGACCCTCGAAAATTATGCTATAGGGCACTATTGGCTGTTATTACGCTTGGGAGGCTCGCCCTAGTCTGAGTAATTGTTAACTCCTTATGATGCAGACTCACTCAACATTGCTGCATGGTGCGGAGATATGGGCCAGTGCGTTAAGGTTTGAAAAGTATCGAGCCAGGATGGTGAGCGTCTAGCGTAGGTAACGCTGCGAATCGCAATAAGCTACAGAACAGAGAGGAATTGGCAAGAGAAATCTAGCTGTTCAAGCACAAGCGCGAGCGCTTGAGCTTTGGGAGGATCATTGGGCTATGAGCACAAAGGGAGCATGCGCGATTAGCCTTGGCTTAGTCGCGACCACAGTGAAATTAATTTCTACCTAAGCTTGTTCCTATCGGGCCACGGTTACTTCAGGAAATCTCTTCACAGAATGGAGAAAGTCATATGGAGTTCTATAAGTATTGGGTAAAGGAAAGTGATGACACTTTGCATACCGTTTTTCATCGCGCATGCTTCAGATACAAGTTTTTCTCTGCAATAGGTCCTGAGACCCCGGAGATAATCGTGGACATGATGCTACAGTCAAATGACGCCTAGTCATCTGTGTCAGCATATGAGCATATGTGCAAAAGAGTGGAATGATGCCTCCTAGACTCCTGAAAATCTGACAGAACGAAAGTGAGCCGGATGAAAACCTGGTAGGTGTTAAAAAGACGGAAGCAATGCGAAAGTGGTGGTCGGTGGCTGATGTTTTTTTGGTGAGTAAGAATGTCGCATAATCCTAAATCGTTCACAAGAAACCTTTCGAAGGTTTTTCGACACCCGTTTAAAAATAATTATAAATATTTGAAACACTGAATCGTATCAGCGGTAAAAGCAGGTATGGTCAAGGAAAGAAACTTAACACGAATGATGACAATCTCAAAAAAAGAATAATTGACAAGGAACCCTTTATTTCGAAAAATAAAATCAGGATGAGTGTAAAAAACCTTAGTGCATCCGAACCGTAACAGCCAACTTGTTTCGACCAACTTGTTTGCTTGTTTATTTTTTATTTATTTAAAATATAAAGTCGACATTATGCATAAATATGCATGAAAGTAATTTAATCACATTAAAATTTTATGTATTTTAGAATTATAGTTAAAGACTAGCACAGCTTTCACCATTAGACAAGTAACTTAGCATTAGAAATTGATCAAACAGATACACGTATATAATAAAGACTGAAATTAAAATAATCCAGTATGTAAGGCAAACTAAAAGTTTAGATAATTATAAGGGCCTAGAAATAATTGGTAAACACAGACAAATGAAAAGATGGAAATTATAGATTCTAGCATTATTCTTGAATTCGTTTACTTTATTTTGAAAAATATCCATACACAAAATTTTCGATACATTGTTGTGTTGGCATTACATTTCAGCGGTTGGTGCGTTCTCCCCAAAATTAATTTTCCATGTATTCAAATAAAATGGATCATTATTAAATGTTGCCTGAGATAGTCTAGGAATGCGAAGTTTAATTTTTGAAAACAAAGGAGATCAGTCAATAAGGTTGTTGGCTAACTTATAAAAAAAAGTAGAGTTTAAACATTTGGGACGATCAGATAGAGACACCAACTAAGCTTCTCTTCATATGAAAGCACTCTGTTCAGCATGTTATCTTTCAAGCAGATGATATTAGGAAACCGTTTTTGGACTTTTTCTTAATTTGCGCTGTAAGAGTTATAAAGAGGAGAGCAATATTCTAAGATATTTGTATAAAGCGACTTGTGTAAAGTAATTTTCGTTTGGCTATTTTTGAAACTAGAGGTACTTCTAATCATGAAACAGAAGCCCTTGCAGTTATACTGTCAATACGTTCACAAAATCGTAGACTACTATGTAAGCTTATTCCTAAGTCATTTATGCCGTGAACCGTTTTAAAAAAAAATTCTCGTCCTCTTCTCGCCCTGTACTAAAAAGCGTTAGGAGCACGACTTCTGCTAAATATAATTTAACAACACTTTTTATGATGAAGTTGCATTTTGTTATTATTGCACCAAATGACCAGTCTGTCGCGGTCTTCCTGAAGTGGATATGACTGAGCATCAGAGTGAATTTCTCTGAAAAGCTTTAAGTCGTCAGCATAAAGGCAAAAGTTGCTATTTTTAAAGCACGGTAAGATAACACTTGCATGAATTTCAAAATTTGAATTTCAAGGTAAGATAACACTTGCATAAATTTCAAAATTTAGGAAAGTCAATTCATTATCGGTTACTTGTCTTACAAAACTTTGAATGCAGCATCTCCTGCAATACAAATGAACAAATTGCTTAGTGCTTGCAACACTTTACCAGCACTGCAATGCAATTTACCACCACTGCTTCACGTCAAAATTAATCTCGTTTTCATCCGATGTCTTTATCGAAAATCATAGAGATAGATAGATGTTTGAGGTTGCACTCCGCAAAATTTCTAGAACTTTGAAAATTTAAGCATTAAAAATTTAAAGATTGAAAATTTAAACAATGTTAGCATTTATTGATAGGAAAATAACCAAAACGCCTCTGTCAGGCCAAACCTTTGCTACAATTAAAGCAAAAAATACAAAACATGTATTTTGGGTTGAAGTCAACCTACCCTGCGAATCCCGTTTCAATTCGATGATTGTATTGGAAGTTATAGGAATACAAATAATTTTTCAGAGAATGATGAAAACAATGTGGCCAGTCTTTATTCCCGAATTACCTTGTACCTTGCTCTAACGGTGCCATGAAATTAACCAGAAAATTGAATATTCCAGCAAGGCTTTCCCGACACATATTTCTCGAGAATTTTCGAAAGGAAAAGACTTACAATGCAGGTGATTAATGAACATTTTTTTTTCGATATTGGCAGGAAAAGGAGGTCCAAAATTGCTGAAATTGTCGAACATAAAAAGTAAGATATTTGTGGTTTTGGAACGGAGTTTGTAACTGAAGCTTATTAATTGTTGATTATATAAGTACAGAAAACATAATTGGGATGAAGAAGCAAGAACGAAGTATTAAATTCTGCGGTAATTATAGAATCAGCATATTGATTTTGGATTCATTTTTACGTCGTGTGTATATATCTGTGTTATATTAAAGTTTAATTTGAAGATAATCTTTCAATGTTCCTTATGATGAAACATTCATTCGAAATTGGCTACATTTTAATGATGATCTGATTTACTAAACATACAAAGTATTGACACTTTTGATATATTTAGCATTACAGAAACGCGACTCCTTATTAAAAGTTGCAATACCTTAAACTATTTCGATCATTAATTTAAATAGCGTTAAAGCTGAGTCAAGTTTCAAGCAATTCAATAATAAACCTGGGCATTTGGAAATATTGAAATGGAAAACGCTCATAAAAATATATTTCTATAAGCTTATACATTAAATTGGTATACGAATTAAATCTGTACAATAACTGGATAACAAAAACAATATTTCTTACGTCTACAAATTTTAAATATCTAAGATATGTATATATGCAAGTGTTTCGGCTGGTTCAATTTTCTTCAGTATTTACTGTATTCAAAATATTACAATCAAATCATAACCAAAATATCTTAATATTTTTGAGATTGTGTCACCTCGGATATGAAAACAACGCATAATTGATTTGAAGGAGAACCACATTGAAATGAAGAGTACGTTAAGCTTGAACAGAAAATTAACTTAGGGTCTAAACTTAAAATTTACCAGAGAAAATAAAAAATGAACTGAACCGTTCGACTCACTCACGACTCACAGTTCGTTTCATCGCTATCGTCCTTCGGCCCGCAATTCTTAACACCGTTACAGCGCAATTTGTCAGCTATGCAATAACCACTAGCGCATTCGAAATGATACGTTGATTCACATTGCGCTGACATGGATGATGGTGGCCCGGGGCCAGAATCTTGGATTTCGGTCCACACAATACGGAAGCCCTGTTCGATGGATATTCATTAGATCAGAACTCAAAGCTGACTTACTTTCTTAGAAAACAAGGCAAAAGTTAGAAAAATGACGTTACTGCTCACCTGTGCACCGATAGTTTTGTCAGTGGTTATAAAACTTATTCTAACCGATTGTCCTTGCGATATATAATGCCAATCATCCGCATTTTTCTCTCCGCACAATTCAATTGGGGACGCTTCAGATTCGAGGTTAGTCCAGAGGCGAAGAACTGCTGCTGCACATCCTCTACCTATTCGAATGAGAAAATGTCATAGTACCTTTCCGGATAAAGAAAGAATATTTTAGTTAATAGTTACCAGGCGGATCACCCTCGACCGAGAAAAATTCAAAATTAATTGAAATTTTGTATCCAGATCGCGCAATTATATACCAATTACACGCACTCGATGCCAAATTTTTAGCGGGACTCTTATAATTAGCTGGATAGTTTGGCGACGTTATAATACCTGAGTCGTGACCCGAATAATTTCCTCCGCAATCGCCGAATTCAGATTTGGCAGTTTCGAATATATAGCGTGCCTTGAAGCCACTCGCGACATTTTCCTGGTCGGTATGTAATACTACACGGATACCAACAGCCCCTTTGGGGCTCTCGACTGGACCAGGGGCTGTTAATCCACAATATCGACCAAGAAAACGATCCGGACCATCGCGGTAAAGAACATAGAACTCAAGCCAATCTTCGAAGCAAACAGATGAACTAGAATGGGAAAAGTGAAAATTTCACTTTGAGATGTAAATATTTATATTATACAAGACACTTACCCATACGCTCCACCTGTTGTATTCACGTTGTCAGCTTTTACTCGAAAATGATCAAAAACGATTGTAATTTGCTCATTAGGCATTGCTACAAATATATATGAGCAATTTGTATCGGATGGATAGTTGGAAGGGTATCGTGGACTATTAAAATCGCCTTTTTTCTTCGACGAGCTTCGATATGTGAAGCTACAGGAGCCATCTGGGGCAGCAGTACCCGGTATTTTATACTCAGTTTCAAACGTGTATTTCGCTTTAAACCCACGTCCCTGAATTTCACCGGAACTGAATACCATCGCCAGACGAGGTCCATCACTAACCACTGAATGCGTTTCGTTGCCGCACAGTTCATGATCGAATTTATCGTAGGCATCCATTGTTTCTTGACCTTTCAGATAAACTTTCAGGTAGCCATCTGTGCAGTTTGATCTGTTTAGAATAATGTGTAATTGCAAGGTTAAATCCGAATGAGTGAAAGAAAAAATAAGTGATATAGGAATAACAACTCACTCGCTTCTGTCTTTGTGCTCAACCTTTGGTATATCAAACAGAAAAAACTCTAAACGAACCCGTTCTAAATGCTGCGCGTCTTGCATGCCATATATAAAATATCTGAAATAAAGTAAATCGACCATCACTTAAATTTTGATTGAATATAAGGTATGTACTACTCATAGTACAAGCGGGAGTGAAGTGTGATGATGGGGTGATTAGACAAAAATATTTTTTCCCATACATTATTTGCGTCGGCTCATAAGCGAAAAAAACATATATATATATATATATATATATATATATATATATATATATATATATATATATATATATATATATATATATATATATATATATATATATATATATATATATATATATATATATATATATATATATATATATATATATATATATATACATATATATATATATATATATATATATATATATATAAATATATATATATATATATATATATATATATATATATATATATATATATATATATATATATATATATATATATATATATATAAATATATATATATAGATATATATATATATATATATATATATATATATAGTATATATATATAAATATACAGTATCCCGCCATTGAATTATGACCGATCAGAAATTTTAGAAAATTTAGCTTTTCCTTAAATAAAGCACAAGAAATTCAATTGTTTTTATTTTGCAATAACATATTTTTATTGGTACATGGTTGCTTTAATAATAATAAAAAAAAGTTTTGATTGAATTTTAATATTTTCTGCTTCCTCCTTTGGCCTGTATTGCTGCTTGTACTCTACTAGGATTGCTTTCTACACATTTGTTTATCATTTGTCGCATTCCATCGTCGTTTTTTCCACACTTCTTCGATATTTTTCTTCAATGCAGCGATTGTGTTGTTTCTCCGGCTTTACACCTTAAATTTTGAATAGGCCCAACAATTCTCAATTGGATTAAAATCAGGTGATTTGCCAGGCCAAGATAAAACCTCCAATTCTAGGGAACTTAAACAATCCATGCTAGCTCTCGATGTATGGCATGGAGCAACGTATTGCATGAAGATGTATTCCTCCTTGGGATGTTCTAAGGTATCAAAATATGATAGAAGAACATCCCTCAGCACGTCTATATACTGATTAAAGCGCGTTGTTCCCTTAACGTAATAGATTGGGCCCGAACCTTAAGCTGTAATGCAGCTCCAAATCATCACTGAGGGCGGATGTTTAACTGTCCGAACCACACAATCTTTTGAATATCTCTCGTGGGGCCTCCATCGAACGAATTTTTGACTCTCCGTAACCGCTTCCAACCTGCATTCGTCACTAAAGATAACTTGGGAGAAAATTAGTTATAGAAAAGTTAAATGATTCGTGAGGCTGTCTCTTCCTGTGACATATGATATGAGAAATGCTAAACAAAGGAATTTACCTTATTCCAGTATTCATCTGTGTATTTTCGCCCAATATAGTCTTCGTTTGCGCATAACTTTGGTTAATTTTGGCTTTTTTGGTTAATTTTGGCTTTTGTTTTCCTTGAATTGCCGTACCAAAGTTCTCAGTTCTCGCTCAAAAAAGCCCTAGCTGGTGCGCTACGCTGCAGCAGAGCATTCTGCATGATTCTTCTATCCATTCTCGGTGTTGTTCTTCTTTGTCCGCGGCAATTTCCTCGTTTGTTCCCAGGGGCCATTGTTGAATCGGTTGAGCTACGCACAGTTTTGGCAATGTTGACCACGGAGGATTTCGAAATTCCAATAATTTAGGCAATTTCACCATAGCTTGACTTCTTTTCATTTAATAAAGTAACAACTTGCGCTGTTTTTTTTCTGACAAAATATCATATTGTCTAAATTATACCACTGACTTAGTATTAACAGTAACTTCACTTCACTTCTCAATTTTTCTAAACTTCCAATGTCATTTACTTGAATTTCACTCACTCACAGATTTCTACTTGTTTTTTTTTCACTTTGAATATTTATAGCTTTGATAACTGTTTCGAACACGCTTCAAACTTAAAATGATAAGGAATCCACTTTTGCACTTAATTTTTGCACTATAATTGCTGTTTTGTTTGAACATCAATTTTGAATTACCCATTTTATAACTTACAGGTATAGGGAATACCCAGCAGATACATAACTACCCCTTTATCGAGAAAAAAATACCAAAAATGCTCATAAAATTATCAAAATTCTTCAGAAATGCAATGGGTCATAATTCAATGGTGGGGTACTGTATATATATATATATATATATATATATATATATATATATATATATATATATAAAAATTATTTATTCATTGACCAAAACAAGGTACAAAATCACATATTAAAAAAAAGGACATCAAATAAAAATAAAAATAGAAAAGTAAAGTAAAGTAAAGGAAAAGTAAAAACAAACAAGTTAAATAAGTAAAAAACAAACAAATTAAAGAAAAAAGAGTAACAAATAAATTAATAAATAGCAATCAATAAATAAACATTGACAAAAAAGCTATAGGTTAAGGGTACGGATGGCATGGAAAAGAGAGGACTTGAAGGATGATTTGGAAATCGTAGGGGAATATAAATTGCTTATTCTGTTGAATACTCTGCAGCATCTATTTACTGGCTCATTAGCTCCATATGTGGTCGAATGAGAATATTCTTTTAGGAAACGATTGGACCTGGTGTTCCTCACAGGGATATTTATCAAAATTTTATTAGTCAGGAATTCTACATTAATAGCGCCTCTAATGACGTCGAATGTGAAGCAGGCCGATATCACCATTCTTCTGGAGGCTAGTGTGGATAGGTTTAAATGACCCAGTCGAAACTCATAAGGGGGTAGGCTATTAAAATCATAAGGGTTGTATAGCTCTCGCAAGGCGAAAAGTAAAAATTGCTTTTGTATTGACTCGAGTCTGTCACTGTGGATTTCAAAAGCAGGATTCCAGCTAATACAAGCGTATTCGAGAATAGGACGTACGAGTGAAGTGTATAAAGATCTTGTGACCCACAGACTACGAAATTCTTTGGCTCGTCTTTTGATGAAGCCAAGTTGTTTGTTTGCACGAGAAAGTATTTTATCGTAGTGTAAAGTGAAACGGAGTTTTTCATCTAAGATAACACCGAGGTCAACAATGTTATCAACTCTAGTTAGCACATTATTACCGAGGAAGTACGAATTGCGTGTGACCGTGCATTTTCTGGAAAAACTAATAACCTGGCATTTATTAATGTTGAGAGAGAGCTTATTTACATTGCACCAATGATCAAGGGAATCAAGTTTGGATTGGAGAAAGAGGGCATCCGATTTCGATTCAATGGTCAGATAAAGTTTGAGGTCGTCTGCATATAGTAAATGATGTACGCCTGCTAGGACGTCAGATAGATCGGAAATAAATATATTGAAGAGAAGTGGACCAAGATGGCTACCTTGGGGTACACCAGAGGTAGCACTAACGTTTTTAGATAAAAATCCTTGAAATTTTACACATTGCGTTCGATCGCAAAGGTATGAAGTCAGCCAGCTGAGTAGAGACCCGGTAATACCGAATTTCTGTAGCTTGAAAATTAAGGTAGAATGGTCAACTCTGTCAAATGCCTTACTGAAGTCTGTGTAGACTGCGTCAATTTGGTAACCTTTTTCCATTTTGCATAGGACGTCTGAGATTAGGATTGTCAAATTCGTGGTAGTTGAGCGACCTTTTCTAAAGCCATGTTGTTGCTCGTTCAGACGGGAATCAACTAGCGGAGACAATTTGTAGTATACTATCTTTTCGAAAAGTTTCGGAATCGAAGACAAAATGGCAATGCCCCTATAGTTTTCAATACAGCGTCGATCACCATTCTTGAATATGGGTGTGACATGAGAAAGCTTCCAACTGGATGGAAAAACTCCTGACGAGAGTGATCTATTAAAAAAAATATGCAAAGGAGTTATAAGCTGCTCTACACACTTGCATAAAAAGATCGGAGGAAGAAGATCGGGCCCAGGACCTTTGTTGCAGTTGAGTTCCAAAATAGTTTTACGTATTTCATCGCGGGAGATTTCTAAATGGTTGACAAAAGCCGTTGGAGTTGAATCAGAGGAAGAAAGGTGTGAGTTTGTTAGGTCTGCTGCACTAAAAACTTTTTGGAAACTATCTGCGAATAGGTCACATATCTCTTTAGGAGAAGAAGACGTTGTATTATTCAGAAACATCGACGATGGATAGCCAGTAGTTTTTCGCTTCACATTAACAAAATCGAAGAATTTTTTCGGGTCGCGGACTATATTTTCGCCGGTTGACCTAATGTAAGTATCATAAGCCTCACGAGACTTTGCTGAAAATTGCTTAGCGACTTGATTATACTCTTCCTGAATAGCAGAACTAACGTCAGTATTTTCTCTAATCCGCTTATATAGTTTGTTTCTACGATTTCGCAAATGCCTAAGGTCTCTATCAAGCCATGGTTCAGACAATTTATTTTTTTTTTTTATCTTTGGTACATATCTTTCAACGGCGTCAAAAATTTTATTGTAAAAAGAGGAAATGGCTGTATCAAGATCCTGAGTTGAAAGAATATTCGTCCAATCAGTAGTATCAAGAACGTGTTTAATGCTTTCATAATCAGCATTACGGAAGTCAAATACAATTGAATTATTGTAAGTTTTTAAGTAGGTGGAATTAGAAGTGGAAAGTTCTACTGACAGTGCTGTATGGTGTATACTGTTGCAAAAAAGATGCTCAGCGTCATTAGTTGGACTAACCACTACTTCGTCATAAGCATTCGTGAAGACTAGATCTAACCAATTTCCATTTTGGTTGGGGATGTGGGAAACCTGCTGTAAATCATTACCATAAAAAGCACTCGCAAGATTGAAATCGTTGGTGTCTACCAGGTTTACGGGGAGAAGATAAGAGTCATTTTCATCCGGAACAAAGCAAAGATTCGGACGATTGAAATCACCCAAAACTATTATTTTATCTTTTTCGCTAATTGATGTCGCTAGTGAAGATATTGTGTCACAAAAATTGCTGTAGATGGATTCGTCAGATCTAGGGGGGATGTAGACAACAGCGATGTAAATTGAGTTGTTATTAGAGGAGATCCGAACAATTATACATTGGAAAAAGGCATTTGGGGTGGTATCAACGAGCTCACTTGAAAATGTGTTGCTAACAGCAAGTAAGACACCACCTCCTCGCGACTGACCCGTAGAACAATAATCACGGTCGCTTCTGTAAATGGTCCAAGTACTATCAAGAATCTCCTCATTTTTATGAGAGGCATTAAGCCAAGTTTCCGTGATGGCGAGTAAATTAAAATGGCATGATTTGGCGTCAAGGTATAATTTACTTAGCTTGCCTCTCATACCACCACAGTTGTGGTAAAAAAGTTTGAGGCTTGTCTGAGTTTGGTTAGGAAAAATGCCTAACAGGGTTGACTGATCTTCGAAGAGATTCAGATGTCATATTGCTACCTATACCTATGTTTGCGGTAGCCTGATTGGAAACATTGGAGCAGATTTTATTAGCTACGTTAGCATACCTGCTTGAGTGAGAAGATGACGCGTCAAATGCTGGGGGTATAGATGCATAATTATTATTACGAGTAGATGCATTACGATATTATATATATATATATATATATATATATATATATATATATATATATATATATATATATATATATATATATATATATATATATATATATCAAATATATCATATTTCACCATAGCAATGGCAAAAATAACGAGAAACGTCGAGAAATATCTGTGCAAAATCAAAAACGACCAGTTCGATGTTTTTGTTAAGCTTGCTATCAAATTTTTTTCTGGGTAAGGTTAACAAATACTTGCTTTTATTCAATGCTCAAAGCATTAAGAATAAACTCTTAGAAACAAACGAATTTCTCAATGAATCTTGCATAGATATTTGTGTGCTAACAGAAACTTGGGTGAAGCAACATGATAAACTCTACCCTCCTAATTTTTATTTAACAATTTTCCAATACAATAGACTTACTTCCAATTACAGATTAGAAAAATAAAATTAAAAGAAAACAGAAAAAAGAGATAATGAGAGATAATAAAAGAAAACATCAGTTCGTGCGAAAGAAACATTGAACGTAAAAGAGGATCTGTTGATCGACAAGATTCATAGATCACAATTGACAGAATGGTAATGCAGTTTGAAAAGGAGACACTCGTCAAGGAAAAATAAGCACAGTAAGGGATGTTGAATCTATAAAACAAACCTATGTTGGATGGATTCTAACGATAACACAAGATATTCGTAATGGGGACACCACACTTGACAACAGTATTCCAGAATATTGCGAACAAATGACAGGAAGAGATCCACACATGTGGAGAGGTTAAGCAAGAGTTTGGAGGATCTGAAGAATAAAGCCAGATAATTTAGAAGCCCTCGTAGTGATATACATTATATGTTGATCAAATTTGAGTTTCGAATCAAATATTACGCCAAGGTCCTTGATATTAACGGCAACATTAAGAGATGAACTTGAAACTGAATAAGAGAAGGAAATATATAAAACTTTATGCGTATAACACATTTGGTAACACTTCGCGACATTCAGAGTAAGTGCGTTGGCAATGCGTCAGTTATTTAACGCGGAAAGATCATTTTGTAGCTGATAGCAATCGTTAAAAGTCTCGATTACTCTGAACATCTCGAAGTCATCAGCATACAAAAGACAAGGTGAACGTATGCAAGATGGTAGGTCATTAATAAACAGCAGGAACAACCGAGGGCCAAGAATTGAATCTTGCGGAACTCCCGAGCCAGGAAAAAATGGAACAGAGGTACAAGAATTGACAGAGGTACAGAAGAGTAGAGGACCAGAGATACCATGACTTTGAAGCTTCAGAACAAGACGATTATGATTCACAGAATCAAAAGCTTTAGCGAAAACTGTATAGATTACATCTACCTGCTTTTGCTGATCCAAGGCAGATGCAACCACATTGGTGAAAGAAATCAATTAGGTCAATCTAGATTTACCTTTTACAAGAAAAGAATGGACGGAAGGCTAGACTCTATTATAAACTACCCTTTCAACCAGTTTACTAAAACAGAAAAGGAGTGAAATGGAGTGATAATTACAGCTGCAGGCCGGATCACCAGCTTTATGTACGGGAAAAGCTTTTCCATAGGGAAAGGACTGCAGGGGGTTTCTCAGGAATTTTTCATGGAGGGGGTGTTCAGAATTTTAGGAGGGGTGTCCCTTTGGAACAAAAGACACAAAGGTCCCGTTGTGTAGAAAAATTGTCCGTGTTATGGGGGGTGTATGCACTTTCCAGGGGGAGTATTAGGGGGGTGTAGGAAAATCCCTGAAGGACTGTACCCGAAGTAATGCTTAAATTGAAAATAATAGAAAGAGGAACACACATGGAAGAAGATAAAGACTTAGCTAGGAAATTTGGAATACTATCAGGACCACAACCAAGGCTTGTATCCAGGGAGCACACTACTTCAATAGGATTCGTACATATATATATATATACATATATATATATATATATATATATATATATATATATATATATATATATATATATATATATTGTCACGGCATTCACTTTTTTTCATAATAAATCGAAAAAAAAAAAATCTCCATCGTCCTCTAAAAGAGAACGATGGAGATTGGATAATATTCGCAATTCACGATTTTAATGTTAAGTAGTATTAGGTTTAATGAGTTAGTTATTAGAGTCATGAATGTAATTTAAGGTAGATTAGGTCAGTTGTTGTTACAATCACAATCCCCGAATGTAGTGTAATTAATAGGAAGTCAGTTGATTATCACAAGGCATGCTGAAGGAATATACGACGAGTGACACATAAGTACAAACGAACATTTAACAGACGCACAACTCAGTCGAACATCTGCACATCAACAGCAGAACAACACGAGTAAATTGTGGATATGAGCATCATCATAGTCACCAACGGCAATACCTAAATCGCGAGGCTATCCAAAGCGCAAGAATATCAACGAGATATCGCGATCCGCATCATTATGCCACAAATCCATACACCCGGCAGAGCAATGTATGGGCTGAGTCGTTCATACTGACGACACCAGACCTAGGCCAACAATTGACCTACATACGACTGGTACCGAGTGTATTTCCGAGTTGCTGATTCCCGAACGCAAAGCCACTGATCAAAAGGGCGACTAAAGTTAATGCGAGATTATTGACAGGATCGACCCGAGGCGCGAAGGATAGTCGCCATGCGCGTAGGTAAAACGAGATCAGGACGACATCAGCATTCGAGGCAGGGCATTTTCACAACCGAAACTCGCGGCACGAACAAACTTTCACATTGAGTGTCGGAAGGAATTAGCACTGTCACTACCGACTAGATTCTCACTTGATAGCGGTTAAATGGAAGGAAACGGGGAGGATCGCGGATCAGATTCCTTGTCGAAAGAAAGAAATAATAAGCAGAACTCTCACTTACCTGGAAAATGTATCGAAAGGCTGTGGTGCTCGCAGGTTGATTTGCCGACAACACAATTGACATAAACAAATGTTGACAAGTCGGAAATGTCACGAAGTGGAAAACGTCAGTTAAGATGTTCCAAAATCGGACCGTCCCGAATTGGATCGCGAGGTGAATTCGCAACCCAACACTCAGACAAGTGAAAGCGATAGAGGGCGAGCGCCGGGAACGTTATTTTTAAAATCCCGCTACCGCCAGGAAAATTTTCCTGTGAGCGGGATCACGGAAATTCTTTCTTTCTGATTGGAGCCGGGTGAGTGATTGGAGGTGTTAGATTGCTGCGGATTTTAATTGGGATTATCTTTTTCTATCCATTTCATTCCGAAAACTCGAACATCTAATTAATATTGATGGTGCCTGACGACGAGGGTTTTCAAGATATAATCGACAGTAGGAGCGAGTATCTCGAGTTAATCGATTTTGACCTGAACTGATATATTGGGAAATAGACGGGAAGACCATTGTTCGGAGGAAAAAAATTCGCGAAGCCGGGAAGTGGTAGCTGATCGAGTAGAACAGATTTCGGAGAACAGCGTGATATCGAATTCCTGTTGGCACAAGTAACAGTCGGCGGAAAAGGGCCCCATCGAGGGAGAACGTTCGCATCGCGGCGATCCAGCATCGGCAATTGGTGTAGAATCCAGGTTAGATATTATTTAGCATTATATGTATTATAGAGTTATCTATGTATGAATTCGAGAGCTAATAAGTTGGTTACCATTACATGGTAACGCGATAAGATTAATACGAACATTGTGCGTAAAGTCGTAATAAAGTGTTAAATCGAAATTGCGCCGGTTATAATTGCCGTGATTGGTGTTAGTGTCGAATATAGTACGCCGTCTACCTCTTCTCGCTTCAGGGCGACGGTAGTGAGGCAATTCTTGGTAATAGAAGCGAGTGGCGCCCACTCGCGACCTTTCTTCTCCGCGAGCTAAAGCCGCCCAAAGATTGCCGCCCTTGCGTCCCAGTTAGGGGAAAAGGGTTTTTCGTGCACGTTAAAGATAACGGTGACAAATTGGCGCCCAACGTGGGGCATAAAACGGTACTAACGGGAAAAACGGTACTCGAGAAAATTTTAGGAGCCAAGTCCCAAATTGTGGGAAGGCTGATAGGCGCGTAGAATCGCATATAAAGTTAACCGAAAAGCGTATTTGAAAGTAGTTTTTACCGCGGAAATCGTTTATTGTTGCTAATAGGAAGTTTGCAAGTTAAACTTTTTACGAATTACGTGGAGAATAATGACATAATATATTTTTGAATTGATCATATATTATTGGATTGAGCGTTTTGCGAAAACATTTTGTTACATTGATATATATATATATCTATTGGAATTCTGAATTTGGTGTGTGTGGTTGAGAATAGAAAAAGTGTGTGAGTGCGGATAGTGAAAATTAAACTTATTTGAATTGCGGTTGAATTGTGGGTGCGTGAATATGATAGGTTAGGAAGTAAGAGGCCATTCTTTTTCAGGTTCTATTTGTGAATTAGATATTTTACGTTATCATTAGCGGGTTGCGGGTGTTTATTTTAGTAGGAAAGTAACTTGGGTTCCGCAGAAGGAATACATTTAGAGTAATTTTTGGGAGTGTTATTGTTAGGGAGTGATTAGGGTGAATTTTCAGGATCTTCGCACAAACAATTTCCGTGGTCGAGCCATGAAGATCTTGGTGGATCGACTAACTAAGGACGAGCTCACGTACGAGCTGGCCATTCGTGGATTTGACGCAGACACAGTCGACAATATGCGGAAGGCCCTGAGGGCGGCTCTGAAGACAGAGGCCGCCATGGACACTTCCTATGTCGAAGCCGAATACCCTTTCGATTTTGAGGCGGATTTCCGGGAACTGCAAGCTAAAGTGACAGAGGCCGAGGAACTGGTGGAGAGGGTGACGAGCGGCAAGGAATCCCTGGAATACCTGAAAGCGAGATGTAGAATAGAGTTTGGATTCCGTAGACTGGGGAACATACGGGCAGTAACACGGGAGCAAAAGGAAGGTGCGAAAAAGCTCCGGAATAGGCTCATCATGACGATGGGGGCATTGGTGGAGAAAGTGGAAGACCCCAGCGACGACGAGGCAGAACCAAGTGGTATGGTTCAGGAAGCAGCATCGGTACAACAAACTAAAGTAGTCAGTCCGACGGAGGTGGCCAAATGGGGCCTTAAGTTTACGGGCGATTCAAGTGGATCGGTGAATGCCTTTTTGGAGCGCGTTGAGGAGTTACGGCAGGCCCGAGGGCTTTCGAAGTCACAGCTGTTTACGTCGGCGGTAGATCTCTTCGACGCAAAAGCGCTCATATGGTTTCGCGCGAATCGAACGCGGGTTAAGTGCTGGGACGAACTGATGCAAGAACTGAAAGCAGAGTTCCTGCCGTCTGACTACGAGGACCGTTTGTGGGACGAGATCCGGAAGAGAACGATGGGAGAAAGTGAGTCCATGGGGGTGTACGTGGCGACCATGGAGCGCTTGTTCAGTCGCCTTAAGGTTAATTGCACGGAGCAGGAAAAGCTGCGCGTTCTGCGACGCAACATCGCACCGTTTTACCAGCAGAAGCTCTGTTTGACTCCGGTCGAGTCGATCGCGGAGTTAGTAAAGTAAGGTCGGACTTTGGATGCTACCAGGGCATCAATAGCGGCTTTTGTACCACCAAACACGCGCTCTAGGCGTTGTTTGGAGCCCGATCTAGCGTATGTGGGCCCGGGAATCGCGGATCAAGTGGCAGCGTTGGCGGGACAGCGACAGGTACAGTGTTGGAACTGCAAGCGTGAAGGGCACATGTCCCGAGAGTGCAGGGAGCCTCGGCGTTGTTTCGGGTGTGGTCGTCAAGGGGTGATGCGATCTGCGTGTCCGAATTGTCAGGCGAGAGGTAGCAGCCAGGAGGGCCGAAATCGGGGCAGGATACAGGGGTCGGGAAACGATCAGCGTGCTCACTAGGCGGCCAAGGGAGCACTAAGAATAGGCCGCAGCGGTCGGGACATTCCCCAAAGGTAGACTACGCGCTGGCAGAAAATGACCATGATAGTCGCCCGCACTTGCATGTGGAAATAGAGGGCGTAATCATGGAAGGATTGTTAGACTCAGGGGCGAGTCGCACGATCATAGGGGAGAAGGGATGGTCATTATTAGCAGGGAAAGAATTAACGCTGATCCGTGATGGAATTTGTGAGGTACGACTCGCCAACGGCGATATGTGTTCGGTAGCAGGAGCGGTGAAGTTGAATTTCGCCCTGAACGGACGTCGTTATTTGCTGGAGGTGTTAGTTATCCCAAACATTCCTCAGCAAGTTATTTTGGGAGTTGACTTTTGGGAGCGGTTTGGTGTCGTTTTGGACATGAAGGGACGACAGTGGACGTCGGTAGCTGCGGCGGAGGCTGGAACGAGGAAGTCGCTACGAAGTCAATCTCATCTATCGGAGGTGGAGGCAGAGTCTCTGGCGGGGCTGTTGGAGGAACAGTTCCGATTGATGGGCGATGGTTTGGGCTGTGCTAAGTCAGTGGAGCATGTGATAAAGACGACGGCGGCCCCAATTAAACAGCGGTATTATCCGGTCTCTCCTGCAGTACAGCGTCAAATAAACTCAGAGCTGGATGAGATGCTGGAGATGGGGGTAGTGGAGCCATCGGCGAGTCCCTGGTCGTCACCAATTTTATTAGTCCGGAAGAAGGATGGACGATATAGGTTCTGTGTGGATTTCAGAAAACTGAATTCAGTATCGGAAAAAGACGCGTACCCCTTGCCATATATCGCAGCAACGCTAGACAAGCTACGGAATGCGAGGTATTTGTCTACGCTGGATGTGAAGTCAGCGTACTGGCAAGTACCCATGGCGAAAAATTCACAGCCATATACGGCATTTACGGTACCGGGGAGGGGCCTCTTTCATTTTTTGCGAATGCCTTTCGGACTCCACAATTCGGGTGCAACGTGGCAGCGCCTAATTGATACCGTTCTGGGTCCAACTCTCGAGCCATACGTTTTCACGTATCTCGATGATATAATTGTGGTGACGGACACCTTTGATCGACATGTGGAGGTACTGCGAGAGGTATTCTCACGATTGCGAGAGGAGGGGCTACGCGTTTCGAAAGAGAAATGTCAATTCTGCAGGCCGCAGCTTAAATATCTGGGATATGTGGTGAACGAGGAGGGGCTACAGGTAGACTCCGAGAAAGTGGAGGCCATCAGCGAGTTTCCGCGGCCTAAGATGGTTAAGCAAGTTAGGCAGTTGCTGGGCATGGTGTCTTGGTATCGGCGGTTTATCCCGAACCATGCTACCATGGTTGCGCCGCTGAGCGACCTACTTAAAAAAGGACGCAAGTTCTGTTGGTCCCCTGACTGTGAGCGGGCATTCGTCGAGTGTAAACGTAAACTGTCCACGGCTCCGATACTGGCGTGCCCAGATTTTGAACTTCCCTTCAAGGTCCAAACTGATGCTTCAGACGTGGGAATAGGGGCTGTGCTGAGCCAGGCGCATGCTACGGGCGAAAAGGTGATATGCTACCTCAGCCGTGCACTGTCCAAACAGGAAAGGAAGTATTCAGTGACCGAGAGAGAATGTCTAGCGGTACTGTGGGCCGTTGAGAAGTTCCGGCCGTACATAGAAGGGACCAAGTTCATTGTCATTACAGACCACCATTCGTTGGTTTGGCTGAACCAGTTAAAAGATCCGACGGGTAGATTGGCGAGGTGGGCAGTACGCCTCCAACAGTTTGATTTCGAGGTGATCCATCGTAAGGGGAAGGAGCATTTGGTTCCGGATGCGCTCTCTCGGGCAGTGGTAGAGGTGGATGACATTGCGGCGCCCCAAGCAACGGATCCATGGTTGGAAAGAATGGTTGAAAATGTTCGGAACGACCCTCAGAAGTATGCAAAGTGGAAGGTCATAAATGGTACGCTGTGGAAACAGTTTTCCAATCACGGGACGGGTACAGCCTGGAAGAGGGGGATACCGAAGGCTGAAAGAGATTCCATTCTGTATCGGTGTCATGATGACCCGAAAGCTGGCCATATGGGTGCCGACCGGACATTAGCGCGCGTCGCTCAGAACTTTTATTGGCCTGGAATGAAGAAAGATATCGGGGAATACGTAAAAAAGTGCAAGGTATGCCAGGCCTGCAAAGTTATAAGGAAGGCTCCGGTGGGTTTAATGTCATCCCGAGTAGGCGAAGCGAAGGACCCGTGGGAGATGATATGCATAGATCTAGTAGGGCCGTTACCGAGATCTACACGGGGTCATTCTTATATACTGACCATTATAGATTACGTTACGAAATACTCAGTAGTGTTACCCGTACGGACAGCAACAGCAGCGACAGTGTTTCGCTTGCTGGAAGAGCAGGTGTTTTTAGTATACGGGGTTCCCAAGGTATTGGTGTGTGATAATGGGGTACAGTTCCGGGGAAGCCAATTTAAGAAAGCGGTGGAAGGTTATGGCGTACGTGTGAGCTATACGGCTCTATATCACCCTCAAGCTAACCCGGCTGAACGACGCAACCAAGACATTAAATGTATGTTGCGATGTTACGCGTCCGATAACCATCGACTGTGGGATACGCATCTAGCTAAGATCGCCTGCGCCTTGCGGACTTACAAACACGAGATCACAGGCTTTTCTCCGTATTTCTTGAATTTCGGAAGAGAGATGGTCACGTACCGAGACGGAATAGAACCTCCGGTGGACCCGGGGGGCGACTTTTTGCCCTTAAAGAATGCGGAAGCTCTAGGAGAAGTTCGCAAAGAGGTGATTCGTAGAATGCAGCAGGCCGCCTCATCCAGTAAAAGACGTTATGATCTTCGCCGACGCACAGAAAACTTCCAGGTGGGAGACAGAGTGTGGAGGAAAAACTATGTCTTATCCGACGCTAGTAAGCATTTCGCGGCGAAATTAGCTCCAACGTTCGTCGGTCCTTTCACAATAAAAGTGAAAACATCCGCCTGGACTTTCGAGCTTGTCGACGAAAGGGGAAAAGCGGTCGGTAATTGGCACGCGAAAGATTTAAAGAAATATTTAGGTGGTGAAGATAGATCGGTCGGTACGGGCTAAGGGCGCACGATTCAAGCGAATTTAGAGTAGGATAAGAAAGATAGTTCAGATGGTGGTGGTGGGTTGCATTATAAGATTGTTAGGGTAGTAGGTACAGTATAAAATCGTTAGGATAGGTAGGTAGCTATGCGTTATTGTGTTCGCAGCTTAGCTGAATATAGAGATAGACCTACGTGATAGTTCCACACTTTTATAATAATGGGTTGAGTTATTTGTTTTTAGCTGATTGATGCATTCGGGAAGAAATCTAGTAGATTATAGAATATCATATACTTTCGAAATATTAAGGTATGGGTGGTTGAATAAGGTAAGGAAAAATAATTATACTTTGAATTTTCTATTTGGGAAAAGTTTAAGTTTAGTGATTTGCAGTTAGATTGGTATGTACCGAAAAATAAACGAAATAAGAGATGAATAGAAAACTAGATAGGCTAGATTCAATCTTAATAGGGGTTCGGCTGCGAAGCGAATTGTTTTGGTGGTGGGATAGAAATTTATTTAAATTTAATGATTAGATTTTATGATGAATCTATTTTATGATTAGTCGTTTAGAATGAATTTATATAGGGGTTAGTTATATAAATTGATATTAGTTCTTGATTATAAACAGGAAATAATTACCGAGTCTTTGGTGGTGGGTTTTTTTTTGTTTCCTTTACCATATTTCGGGTTATTGTTTTTTTTCTTTTCCTTTCCTTTCGGGTTTAGTTTTTTTTCCTTTCTTCTGGGTGGCGAGACGTTCTACTTCCGTTTTTTTTGTTCATTTCTGTCTACGTCAGTATAGTTAGCCTAAAATCCAGATCACCTGGCATTAGAATCTTATAAAATATAGAGTAAACAAATACCGACACCATACAAATCTAATCGGAGTTACATAAAAGCATGCATGGGAAAAGTGTGTAGTGGAAGCGTTGATTGAATGTTCCAATTCAGAATTTCTATGGCTGCAATAACGTTATCGAGATCGGAAATGCAATCGGCTAAAGAATCTTCGTTACGACGTAATTTTCCGTTCCGAATTAAGGCCAACTACGGTTTATAGTGGGAGAAATTGGGCCGAGAATTCCACTGAATTCTCTGAAGCGAGGGGGGTGTCACGGCATTCACTTTTTTTCATAATAAATCGAAAAAAAAAAAAATCTCCATCGTCCTCTAAAAGAGAACGATGGAGATTGGATAATATTCGCAATTCACGATTTTAATGTTAAGTAGTATTAGGTTTAATGAGTTAGTTATTAGAGTCATGAATGTAATTTAAGGTAGATTAGGTCAGTTGTTGTTACAATCACAATCCCCGAATGTAGTGTAATTAATAGGAAGTCAGTTGATTATCACAAGGCATGCTGAAGTTTGAAAAGGAGACACTCGTCAAGGAAAAATAAGCACAGTAAGGGATGTTGAATCTATAAAACAAACCTATGTTGGATGGATTCTAACGATAACACAAGATATTCGTAATGGGGACACCACACTTGACAACAGTATTCCAGAATATTGCGAACAAATGACAGGAAGAGATCCACACATGTGGAGAGGTTAAGCAAGAGTTTGGAGGATCTGAAGAATAAAGCCAGATAATTTAGAAGCCCTCGTAGTGATATACATTATATGTTGATCAAATTTGAGTTTCGAATCAAATATTACGCCAAGGTCCTTGATATTAACGGCAACATTAAGAGATGAACTTGAAACTGAATAAGAGAAGGAAATATATAAAACTTTATGCGTATAACACATTTGGTAACACTTCGCGACATTCAGAGTAAGTGCGTTGGCAATGCGTCAGTTATTTAACGCGGAAAGATCATTTTGTAGCTGATAGCAATCGTTAAAAGTCTCGATTACTCTGAACATCTCGAAGTCATCAGCATACAAAAGACAAGGTGAACGTATGCAAGATGGTAGGTCATTAATAAACAGCAGGAACAACCGAGGGCCAAGAATTGAATCTTGCGGAACTCCCGAGCCAGGAAAAAATGGAACAGAGGTACAAGAATTGACAGAGGTACAGAAGAGTAGAGGACCAGATATACCATGACTTTGAAGCTTCAGAACAAGACGATTATGATTCACAGAATCAAAAGCTTTAGCGAAAACTGTATAGATTACATCTACCTGCTTTTGCTGATCCAAGGCAGATGCAACCACATTGGTGAAAGAAATCAATTAGGTCAATCTAGATTTACCTTTTACAAGAAAAGAATGGACGGAAGGCTAGACTCTATTATAAACTACCCTTTCAACCAGTTTACTAAAACAGAAAAGGAGTGAAATGGAGTGATAATTACAGCTGCAGGCCGGATCACCAGCTTTATGTACGGGAAAAGCTTTTCCATAGGGAAAGGACTGCAGGGGGTTTCTCAGGAATTTTTCATGGAGGGGGTGTTCAGAATTTTAGGAGGGGTGTCCCTTTGGAACAAAAGACACAAAGGTCCCGTTGTGTAGAAAAATTGTCCGTGTTATGGGGGGTGTATGCACTTTCCAGGGGGAGTATTAGGGGGGTGTAGGAAAATCCCTGAAGGACTGTACCCGAAGTAATGCTTAAATTGAAAATAATAGAAAGAGGAACACACATGGAAGAAGATAAAGACTTAGCTAGGAAATTTGGAATACTATCAGGACCACAACCAAGGCTTGTATCCAGGGAGCACACTACTTCAATAGGATTCGTACATATATATATATATACATATATATATATATATATATATATATATATATATATATATATATATATATATATATATATATATATATATATATATATATATATATATATATTGTCACGGCATTCACTTTTTTTCATAATAAATCGAAAAAAAAAAAATCTCCATCGTCCTCTAAAAGAGAACGATGGAGATTGGATAATATTCGCAATTCACGATTTTAATGTTAAGTAGTATTAGGTTTAATGAGTTAGTTATTAGAGTCATGAATGTAATTTAAGGTAGATTAGGTCAGTTGTTGTTACAATCACAATCCCCGAATGTAGTGTAATTAATAGGAAGTCAGTTGATTATCACAAGGCATGCTGAAGGAATATACGACGAGTGACACATAAGTACAAACGAACATTTAACAGACGCACAACTCAGTCGAACATCTGCACATCAACAGCAGAACAACACGAGTAAATTGTGGATATGAGCATCATCATAGTCACCAACGGCAATACCTAAATCGCGAGGCTATCCAAAGCGCAAGAATATCAACGAGATATCGCGATCCGCATCATTATGCCACAAATCCATACACCCGGCAGAGCAATGTATGGGCTGAGTCGTTCATACTGACGACACCAGACCTAGGCCAACAATTGACCTACATACGACTGGTACCGAGTGTATTTCCGAGTTGCTGATTCCCGAACGCAAAGCCACTGATCAAAAGGGCGACTAAAGTTAATGCGAGATTATTGACAGGATCGACCCGAGGCGCGAAGGATAGTCGCCATGCGCGTAGGTAAAACGAGATCAGGACGACATCAGCATTCGAGGCAGGGCATTTTCACAACCGAAACTCGCGGCACGAACAAACTTTCACATTGAGTGTCGGAAGGAATTAGCACTGTCACTACCGACTAGATTCTCACTTGATAGCGGTTAAATGGAAGGAAACGGGGAGGATCGCGGATCAGATTCCTTGTCGAAAGAAAGAAATAATAAGCAGAACTCTCACTTACCTGGAAAATGTATCGAAAGGCTGTGGTGCTCGCAGGTTGATTTGCCGACAACACAATTGACATAAACAAATGTTGACAAGTCGGAAATGTCACGAAGTGGAAAACGTCAGTTAAGATGTTCCAAAATCGGACCGTCCCGAATTGGATCGCGAGGTGAATTCGCAACCCAACACTCAGACAAGTGAAAGCGATAGAGGGCGAGCGCCGGGAACGTTATTTTTAAAATCCCGCTACCGCCAGGAAAATTTTCCTGTGAGCGGGATCACGGAAATTCTTTCTTTCTGATTGGAGCCGGGTGAGTGATTGGAGGTGTTAGATTGCTGCGGATTTTAATTGGGATTATCTTTTTCTATCCATTTCATTCCGAAAACTCGAACATCTAATTAATATTGATGGTGCCTGACGACGAGGGTTTTCAAGATATAATCGACAGTAGGAGCGAGTATCTCGAGTTAATCGATTTTGACCTGAACTGATATATTGGGAAATAGACGGGAAGATCATTGTTCGGAGGAAAAAAATTCGCGAAGCCGGGAAGTGGTAGCTGATCGAGTAGAACAGATTTCGGAGAACAGCGTGATATCGAATTCCTGTTGGCACAAGTAACAGTCGGCGGAAAAGGGCCCCATCGAGGGAGAACGTTCGCATCGCGGCGATCCAGCATCGGCAATTGGTGTAGAATCCAGGTTAGATATTATTTAGCATTATATGTATTATAGAGTTATCTATGTATGAATTCGAGAGCTAATAAGTTGGTTACCATTACATGGTAACGCGATAAGATTAATACGAACATTGTGCGTAAAGTCGTAATAAAGTGTTAAATCGAAATTGCGCCGGTTATAATTGCCGTGATTGGTGTTAGTGTCGAATATAGTACGCCGTCTACCTCTTCTCGCTTCAGGGCGACGGTAGTGAGGCAATTCTTGGTAATAGAAGCGAGTGGCGCCCACTCGCGACCTTTCTTCTCCGCGAGCTAAAGCCGCCCAAAGATTGCCGCCCTTGCGTCCCAGTTAGGGGAAAAGGGTTTTTCGTGCACGTTAAAGATAACGGTGACAATATATATATATATATATATATATATATATATATATGTATGTATACATATATATATATATATATATATATAGATATATATATATATATCTATATATATATATATATATATATATATATATCTATATATATATATATATATATACATATATATATATATATATATATATATATATATATATATATATATATATATATATATATATATATATATATATATATATATATATATATATATATATTGTAATGATATAACATCACATGCATGAAATAAATCAAAACAAAACAAACAAGTCAAAATAGAACACCATGCAATTCATTAACATTGTCTACGTAATAGCAGACCACACAATGTTATACAACTGACCATATCAGGTTTCCGAGTAGCGACCGTGAATATCCATGCCATATGGAGTATTCAAATGTAGTACAGAGTCATGTTGCGATCGATAATGAATTATGTGTCACTATGGCACGCGATACAAATATGATATGTTTTGGTTGCAGTGTGAATAAGCGCACATTGATATGTTTTGGTTGCAGTGTGAATAAGCGCACATGGCAATAAATCTAGTACGTGTTGATAGAGTGGCGCTAGAAATGTTGGTCAAGTGTAGCGTGTGAAAGTTGAACACATGTGATTCATATAGAATATTGTGTCATGGGAAATTATGTGTTATTGATTTATTTCAGGGCATGCTGAGTTTAGATAATAAAATAGGTTAAGTTATGTTTGTAAGGTTTTGTAAAAATCGTATATAAGGAGTGGTAAGAATGTTTGAAAAATAGATTCATTTGAGTAAGCGTGCAATACACTGTTTTATTCTATTGGGTCTCTGCTCTTGCGAGGTTTTTCTTGCAAAGCATAATTCAAGCACGGCAAATGTCTAAGACTAGCTTTGACATGGTGCCATCATTAACTGCGGCCTCGCCGCTTTGGTAGGTAGAATAGTGGTACAATCCATTCTCCACAGTTGAGTTAGACTAATCTTTACTCCACCACAGTAAGGACCCTACGTCGATTCAAACAAACGGAGAAATATCCCAAGGCCCAACAACGAACATATTTCATGGCGATCCTGATAAACGGAACTCTGGAATCTACTATGAAGATTCAGGCAACTGCGTAGAAGAAGAAGGACAGGAAGAACGGGAAGAATACGTCCCTGAGCCAGTGTCAACTACACCATCCTACTACAAACCCACGGAAAAAATTACACCTGGACCCAGACCTAGAAGAATTGAAGAATTCAGTAAAAAGAAGACTGAAAAAGATATCTTGGACACCATCCCCAAACCAAGACGACCACGAGGAGGCAGGAAAACGAAGTTGAAGCGCGAACGAGCGGAATTGCACAGATTAGTACGAATTTCTTTTGGGCAGCAGAAAGAGTACTTCCGGAAGAGACTACGGGAACTTAAAGAAGATGGGAAATAATTGCTCGGCGGAGGAGGTAACGGTGATACAGGAGTATCAACAATCTTTAACAACAGCAGCAATTTTCTGTATAGTATTAGGAATATTCTATGTTTATAATAAAAAGAATAAGGAGTATGTAGCTAAGAGGTTAAATAGGAGTATAGATGTATAGCAATAATTAAAACAATATATATGTCTTGATACATGAATTTTAAAAACTTTTATTTATGAATGTACGGTTCTTTCTTACAAAATTCCAGTCTTACAATAATTATGTATGGACACTTTAGAAGGTTTAATCTTGGAAAACGAACAGGTTTTGAGAAATTTAAGAAAAAGTTCGAAGAATTTATATAGGTTTGAAACTTTAAAAGAAAAATTGAACGATTTACAGGCGCGTAAAGAAAAATTTAGGAAAACAATCAGCAATTTTAATGACGAAAGCTCTGAGGTTTTAGATATAAAATTAAAGTTCAAAGCGGTATCAGCGATATTGGAGGGAGAAATCTGGCTACAGCTTGGTAAACAAGGATATTCTGCGGAAGACGTCCAACAAGAGTGCGACATCACCGAAGAAATGCGGAAGACGTCCAACAAGAGTGCGACATCACCGAAGAAT
>OX376374.1:96852832-96948616 GCA_947369275.1 Nemotelus nigrinus
CGCTGAATAAAAAGGGAGATCACCCTCGAAATATCGCTATGTGAACTCGCAATACATCTAGCATGTGAAGGAAGAATTTGCGTTTTAGTTAAAACACATATCAAGATAAATGCCACGTTAAAAATGATATGAAGCAAATCAGCTTCACTAATTTTTCCATAAAAATAAATAAAAATGATACTTCAGACTCAATAGAAAACAACTTGGTTCCTGAATATATTGTTTGAAAGTACCCCGTTGTAATATGATGCTCAGACTAAATAAATTTAAATTTGTCGAAAAAATAATCTTGAATACCTCAATCTGATGCTGCTGCTGTATAAAGTTAAAAATCCTGACGTCATCATTTGTGGTTTCAAAAGACACGTGTTACGTTAATTAAGCCGAGCTTTGATCATTAAATTAAAGTATTTCAACAATAGTGGGCAAATTCAATGAACACAATACAACAAATCAATGTATTTAAAATCGATAATCCTAGCCACAATCTATCCTTCATCAACGAAGAGCTAAAAGCCTTATTGTTTAGAATATAACATTCCATTAAATCACAAAACGTATTCAAGCCCATTAAGTCACACTGACATGTATTTTCTCTTAATCTTTTCTGACCATCTCATCGTTACCGATTCACTACAATGTGTGTAATGAACGATTTAGTTAAACTTTCAGCCTGATGCTAATAACATGCAGCTCCCGAGGGGTTTTCTAAGATAGTAAGAAATAAATGAATCTTCAAAACGATTTTGATCAGGATAAAGTTTTTATATATATTTCAAGCCTTTACTGGTTTGTAGCGCTAGCTCTAGTTCTTCCATGGTTCATTCGAATTAATCTTAAGCTATACAAAGCTTTTCTGGCTTCGTCCTTGGCATTTACACTCGATACACTCTAGTGAGTTTTTAGCAACTCTTTCAAGTGAAATCACGTCGACAGCAAACTAACTGATAGATTTTTGCAGCTTGAATTGGAACACAACATTTCCAGCGGCAACGGGTTTGTGAGATCTATAATGGCGAGAAAAACTGGGATATCAGTGAAAATTACTTTGGAGTGGGTCGAGATCATCGTATCGATGATTATGTAGCTGATATTACGTTTTTCAGTGGAAAATGTCACACTTGTTCGTATTGTGAGGATATCGCATGTCCGACAAATTTCGATGAATTGATAGGAAATGTATGTAATTACGTGATCAAATCGGACAATGCAAATTAATTTAGAAAATTCGGGTGGTGAGACTTTTCGACGCAGATGAAAAAATAAATGTAGTCATGTGTATTTAGAAAATTATTGTACGCCTAAATAGTTTGTTAAATTTTCACATTTCTTCACAGTTTCGTACAGAATGCGAACAATTGATTACAAATTGTTCCTGGGATTGGTGAGCCGTTTCGATTGTTGCACAGAGTTTAGACCGATTGATACTGAGTACGGACTATGCTATTCATTTAACTCGATGCAAACGGAGTAGGTTCTAAATCAATCCGAGTTTCCTGAATTTTTTAACAAATTTTCCTCCGAACAGGTCTTATCGTGAACTGAATTTTATCAACAATCGTGAAAGCGGCCCTGGATCGCTGCATTTCATGCTTTCGGAGGATACACAAATTCATGTTCATCCTCCCAATGATATTCCCTACATTATGTCCGAAGGTGTCATACGCGAAACGGTTCTTTGGGGCTCTAGCAAGGAGATTGTTTTTAATGTCGTGGAAATCGTCAACGATCCGGGTGTAATGAATTTTTCACCGGATCATCGAAAATGTAGATTTTATCATGAAATTGAAAACAAAGGTAGTAATGCTTAAAAATATGATTATTTCTACGTTCGATAGATCAAACATTTTTCTATTTCAGAGAACCAGCTGTACCGACTTTATAGTTATTCGACGTGTATTGTCGAATGCATGAAGCAAGCTCATTTGCGGCTGTGTGAATGTACGAGTCATTTCATGCCTCATGGAGACAATGGTAAGTCCTCATAATATTCACTAATATCGTTAATAAGGAACAGTGCACATGCATTTAATTCACAAGTTTATTGAACTTAGCCACGCTACCATTCTCACTGAGAGTGTGTTGGTATTTTTGCGAGCAGTGAGAGAGTAGTGAGCCGTATGTGAGCAACGAAAAACCCAGCCTGAGTATGTAGTTGTCGAATCTTATCTTGCATCTCTTTCTGTTCCATGCGATTTCTTCCAGTAATCAGCTGATCAACAATACAATCTCAGGATCAATGGATTTTTTTACCGTATACATAAACGGAGCTCGCACGCTGGTTAGAAACTAACTTTTTACGCTGTGCTGAAGTGGCATTCTGAAGATATGTCCAATACAGTAACACCGTTAGTACCGCCGCAACACCATCAGTGTTACTTATGTATATTGCCTGCATCGTGGCCACCGGATGTGGCAAATTTTTATAACAGATCCACAAAGTGTGAACGCGAGGGTCTGGTCTGTTAAAACCGCACCCCACAGTGCGCCACCACACTCATTGCGCCAAATAATTGACTAATTCAGCACAAAAAGTTATCATTTTACTGAAACTAATTTTCGTTACATTGCTATTAATGATAAGGCATTGAAACGCTATTGAGCTACAAGCCTAATGCATACAAAAGATGAATAGAATTCTATCAACCGAAAATTAGTTAATCTTACCCTGTCATACTAAATGGATTACTGGACCATTGTTCTCCCGAAAACCGACAACTGACACTTTTGGTTGTCAATTTTCAGGAAATGCAATGAAAGCGTTTTCGTACTTTTCATGAATTTCCACCACCACATAATTCACGAAAATGCAGTGACTGCAAGTACGCTAATAGACCTAATATCTTTACCACAAAATTCAAAGCTTTCATTGTTAATTAAACTTTAAGTGAGGCTAAAAAAATACAACTTATGCAAAAAGAAAATAAATTTCAATTCAATTTTTTGACTGCTGAACCTTGTTATCTATATATCTTCCAATTATGAATTAAATATTCACTTCCATTATTGTTGACTGCACTTCAGAATCATACTACAGTGTCTGTGGAATCGAAGGTCTGAAATGCCTCTCAGATCAATATGAATTGTTAATTGAGATGCGGAAGAATTGCGAGTGTCTTTCGTCATGCGAAGAACCTGAATACAATGTTATATATACATCGGGCGAGTAAGTACTTCTGCATTATTCACTTAATTGCATACTAACAACTGCTGGACGAAACCAAATCGAATTGTAAATGTGCAGTTTTAACTAGCAAATAAATTTCAGTCTACAATTATTGAAGCTAATTAACATTACAGATCGACGAGTAGTGATGATACGGCTAGTCTAATTACAATTTCTATGATATCTTTGCCTACACAGCGGTACATTCGAAAGGTGGTAAAAACCAATTTGGACTTGATCAGTAAGAAAAAGAGAGTTTGATTGTAGTTGTAATCACTGAATATGTATAGTCAAATTTGATACTTCATTCCTATTTTCAATTGCTTGTGAATTACTGCTCATTATCTATTTACCTCAGCATCCCAAATAAGTCGCTCTCTTCAGTACGATACAAATCAAGAGCCACTCGAGTAAATATTAACTAATGTTCGGAGAATATAAGTAAACATGTAAAACTATGCTAGATTTAGTATATCAGAAAAGTATTTTTACTGAAGTTCGAAGAACATTCATAAAAACATTGGATCATCGTGAAAATTGCAAAGCGTATTGATCTTGACTAAAATTTAACACATGGCTTTTCAAGATAGTGCGGGTTTTCAAGATAGTGCCCTGTACCTACGGCAGGCTCCTGAAAAAAATCCTTCAAACCATTGACCCTCCTAAAAAAATTTTGATTTATGAAAAAAATTCAAATCGTTGATAAATTTTGTCCTTTCTGCATCATGCCAAATTGAAATTTTTAAAATTCCGATTTGCACAAGAACGGCAACCCATCACCAAATTACCTCTATTTTCAGCACTCGAAAGTTCTGTTCACGAGAACTGACGACCGGATTATCTGATCATAATGAAATTTACAGGACATGTTTGCATTGGTTAGAAGCATGTCTGGTAGAAGTGATTTTGAAATGTGGGCAACCCAGCGGCAGTCGGGTACCATCTTGAAAAATCACTGAGAAAAAAACCGGTTTTTGGCCTATAACTTCCGATTCAGCCATCAGATTTTAACGAAATTCACACAGTACTTGGATCCTACTTCAGATAACATAAAGCAAACATTTGGTCAAAAAGTTAGAATAGAGTTGCCAGCTATGGTGATTTTTGTCTCATAAATCTTACAAATTTGCTCAGCAAAATAAAGCTTTTTTCCGTATAACTTCCGTTTCGGTGTTGAAATCAAAACGAAGTTCATGCAGTAAATGAACCTTAATGTGAACTAAATGTCGTAGGAATTTCGTACGAAAATCATGAAAGGGCTGCCAGCTATGACCAGTTTTGTAATTTTGTAGAATTTCTTTACTGAGCGATAATGTCATTAGATTTGCAAATGGGAATCATCCTGCAATGAAAATTAGCAACAAATATGAACGCGTTAAAGTTTTGAGGGTGTTTACCCTAAAATTCTTTTCACAAGCATAACTTCCAGCGCAGTGATTCAATCGAAACGATTTTTACTGGTTGGGTTTAACTTAACGTGAAGCAGATTTAGTATATATTTTGCTCTGCTGCTGACTCAGGGTAACCAGCATTAGCTATTTTCGTAAATATTGCACCAACAGATGCTTCAAATTACGTACTCATTTGCAAAGTATTTGCGATAAAAATACGACACCCATTTTTAAATTTTCCGAGTTTTGAACATTTTTCGGGTGGCAGCCTCAAACAACGTTTAACCGCTGCAACTTTCGATGAAATCATCCGATGAGAATGAAATTCAAAGGATAAGTTCGTTTAAGTATGAACTTGTTATGGGAAACTTATTGCTGCTTCGTTGGGAAAGTTTTGCCAGCACTGAACATTTTCATCATTTGTGTTATAGTTGAGTTTTGTTGCTTTGAATAAGGTATGGTTGATATTATTCTACAAAAAAGTGTATTACGTCGTCTCACATTTTTTTGTCACTCAAAGAATATTTCTTCGAAAATTAGCTTTCTAGCGGTTCTGATGCGCTAGACTTTTTATTAGTTTAAAACGCTAGTTTTACATTGCACATATGAAGCTAATCTTTTCACTGAAACTTTCCTCAAATTGCTGCTTTTATTCATGAATGATTAGAGTTAGTTGATGCAGCTGCCTCCTTCAGACAAACTGTAGAGGAGGCATACTTACGTATATAAGGGCCCATTTATATACCGCATTGGGTAGCGCATCGTACTTATTAATAGGAGTGCCACCCTGAGCATTGATGAGCTGGTTAATTCCTTGCAGGTCCACTGAAGCCACTTTGGGTGAACCTGTAAAGAAGTAAGGGCAAAGAGACTTTATCCTCCTTCCAGCGAGGGCGGGGCCATTTGCACAGGAGGTGAGGAACTTTACCTTCTCTCTCCTTGCATTTATATCTCAAACAGAAGTTGTTGTAAGGGGCATCTAGGAATGCTGCATACCTACCAAAGAGACAGCTAGGGAAGCAAATCAGGCGATTCACTAGTTCGAATAATGTCAGAAGTTTTTCACATTTGTCTATTTATTTATTTATTTATTTATTTATTCAATGACAGTTTCACTAACGAACTGGTTACTACAAAAAATACATCTATGATATTAGAAAGAACAATTAAACGGTCGGATAAGCCGACACTTGAACAGTATGGTTAAAGTCGAACATTTAATACGCTGAGTTAAAGCTTTGAGCTATTGCATAGGTTGGTTCATTTGATCCATAATTGGTCTTATGGAATGGGATGGATAAGGCGCTATGATGTCTACGCTCACCGTGACAAGCACGAAAGTTCAGTTCCGATAACAAAAACTCCGAGTTCACGTTTCATCTGAGTAGCTTCGCAGCGAATAGAGCTTTGAAATTTTGACGGCAATAATTTTCAGTGGCTTTCATAATCAGGCAAGCGAAAACGATGAGAGCAGCGGAAAGAAATAAAAACAAAAATTAAGAATCTCTTTTGAACGAATTTAATGCAATTTATATGTTCCTTATAATATGGAGACCATATCAATCACCCATATTTAAGGATCGGCAAACCAGAGAGCAGGATAGGATTTTTGTCATGCGAATGTCATTGAATTTTTTATACCGTCTTTTTAAGAAGCCAAGCGCACAGCTGGCTTTTATTATTATTGAATCAATGTGGTCATTAAAAGTAAAAGCAGAATTAAATAGTACATCTAAGTCACGAACTTTATTGAAACGGGTTTATAGAGTGTCATTTAAAAAGTAATTGAAATTAATGGGACAAAATTTGTGGAAGAAAGAGATAACTGAGTATTTGTCAACATTGAGTGAAAGACAGTTTAGGGTGCATCAATTAGAAAAATTTAACATATTGCGGTGCAGGACCGTACAACTTTCAAGTGATGATATTACATTGGAAATCTTTGCGTCATCTGCATTGAGTAAAATGGAGGATCCAGGAGCAAAGGTGATAAGATCGTTAACATAAATAGTGAAAAAATCGGACTGAGGCAGCTGCCTTGTAGCACACCCGAAGTGGAGATTATGTCAGTGAATGGAGTGCCACAAAATCGAACGTTCTGTTTGCGATCTGTGAGATAAAATTTAATCCAGTCAATAAACTTATAGCAATCACATAAGAATTTCTTTCCACCCTGGACTTCACATCGTCCGTTAAATATTTTCCCTGATGGCCAATTTGACTGAAGCCATCAGAATACCAATTGGGAAGCTGCAAAACATTTTCTTCAAAAACGCGCTAGCGCTTGCAAGTTGGTCCGTTTCACAGTTCCCCTTGATCTTCCCATATCTTGGCAGCCAATGCAGCTGCACTATTGAATGTTTCTACATTTCATTAAGAGACCATACGGCATCCAAGAACTAGCATTGAGGATGTGTAATCTCTAGCAATGAATTTTATAGCCACTTTGGTGTCAGTGAAAATGCAAATATTCACTCCATATATTTGATTACATAAGAGTCAATTAGCCGTTTCAAGGACAGCCAACACATCTGCTTAAAAGACACTCCAGAAGTCTGGCAAACAGAAAGAGAGCTTCAAGTTTAGGTCAGTGGAAAATATACGAAACCCGACTCTGCTGCTCAGTTTGGAGCCATCGGTATATATCGGTATATACCTGTTTTTAGGAGAAATTCTGTACCCCATTCGTTTCTGTTTGGGATCTGAACGTCAAATCTTCAAGTCAGAGATAAATACGCAATAGTATAGTCGATGTCCACTGGAATAGGCATTCCTTCTATCAAGATTTTAGGATGGCCCAGGTCTATCTTTTTCCAGGGGTGAGCACAATATAGTCTTATCGTAGCGAATCTCGGGTGTCGAAAGATAAACAGATCAGTAGGAACCCAATGCAGCAGAACCAAAAGTGCCTTCACCAAGGTAGTACAGAGTTCCTCACCTTTTATAGAAGACAGCCAGCATAAGAACTTTCTGCATCACATTTATGATTTATAGACATGAGTATAGGTGGCCACTAAACCAGGGGTTTCCTCAGGAATTTTTCATGGGGGGTGTGTTCAGAATTTTAGGAGGGGTGTCTCTTTGGAACAAAAGACACAAAGGTCCCTTTGTGTAGGAAAATTGTCCGTGTTATGGGGGGTGTATGCACTTTCCAGGGGGGTATTAGGGGGGTGTTAGGGGGGTGTAGGAAAATCCCTGCACTAAACTACTGTTCCGTACAAGAGATTTGATTGGTTTCCACTTTACTAGTGTAAATTTAGGACACGATACAAGACTACTGCCCCCAAGTTGCTCCTATTGCCTTTTTTACAGCTGTTAAGAGCGCACTATGTATATATATATATATATATATATATATATATATATATATATATATATATATATATATATATATATATATATATATATATTGTATATATATATATATACATATATATATATATATATATATATATATATATATATATATATATATATGTATGTATACATACATAAATATATATATACATATATATATATATATATATATATATATATATATATATATATATATATATATATATATATATATAGTAAATTATTGTTTCATTTTATCGTTTATTAAACTTTGGTTACTGCTTGATCTCATTTTATGAAATAAATTTTCGTGGTGTTGTTGAAACAAACATTTTTCATGGTGTTTCATTGCAGTATCAGTTGGTGGAATCGCTGGACTATTTTTTGGTGCATCTCTGCTTAGTATCATCGAAATATTCTATAACGGCCTCGTGTATGCTACAAAATTAAAAGGAATCAAATCTAGACCACCTGAAAAAAAACCACATAAAAAATAGTGTGCTCCACAATATGTATTTTTTTTCAAGTTAATATGAGAAAATTTGTCCTTGTTGAAAATATAAAAGCAATTGTTTAACGATATATCGAAAAAATTATGAAAAGTAGCATTTTGACATCCCACTGCGGGAAAACACATAATTACACAATCCACAATTACACACCCACAATCCAGAAACACTTTACACTCAAAAACAATGACATCAAAATTAAATATGCAAGTAGGCTTAGTTTTGTAAAGAAAAAGTTATTATTTTTGATTGTCAATAGAATGTATATTTTTATTTATAAAACAGACGTGTTTCTTGTAAATTTTCAACTTAATATGCAAGACATCATAGTTCCAAATTGGTGACCCCGCGACGTTTGCGCAAACTATTTTAAATTATAAATCACTTTTTAAACTAATCATTATATTTTTCATGCGGTTTTTTGTGTTCGACCGTCGAAGAAATGGCTGCTATAATTTATGTAGCTTTACAAACGGCAGAACGTAATATGGAGCTGCGGAAGCTAGCGCAACCTACCCTGCAGCGGTTCCAGCTACATCAACATACGATTATGGCTGCGGTCGGCAATATGATGTTACTAATACATGTTGCCAGCAAGCTGGAGTCACACGGCGATTCACTTTTCCTGCATATCCTACAACAGTACCAGCTACAGATACCAAATTCAATTGCTCCCGTTACTATGCAGCTTCAGTACAACAACAGCAACATGCCCAGCAACAGGCTCAGAATCAAGTTAGCAACAAACTCAAAAGCAAGCGCAACAACAAACGCTATACTGGCAAGCGCAACGGCACCAGCGACAACAACAGCAGCGGCAACAACAACATCAACGATGTCTGTTGAGGCACCTCCTAATGAAGTACTACCAATAGAGGTATAAGGCCTTAGAGTGGCGGTATCCGTGTAAACGCCTGTAGGTGCATGTCTCGAGCGTTTATTTGTTTTATTGTAAAGTTCTTCTCCCCCTCGCCTTCGCCTCTCAAGCTTTAGGGAGTGCTGTCAAGTATCCAGGAGTCAATCTCGAATCAAGCACACAAACAACCCAAACAATTTTTAAGTATGCTATTGGTTTTGGGATGAAATTAGCTAGTACAAGCTGCGTTTTCAAAACAAATCTCCGGCAACGAAATGTGAAGTGAAATGTTGTTAAAAAAAGATGCGCTCCTGCCTGCCTGGCCAATCTTTCTACAAGTAAGTACTTACCATTTACCTTATGGTAAAGTCTGTAATCAAAATTATTTAGATTCGGGTAATTGGCGTGGCCGAAAACCAGTCATTTTAGTGCAATTGTGCGATGCGGACTAAAGTGCTCGTCTGCTGGCCCACGAATCTGACACCTGAGTACTTGACATTCCAAAATGGCGAAATTGCCAATGAAGTAGTCTTAGAAGCTCATGCACAGAGGCAACCGATGTTAAATTGGAAAATTGAAAAAAAAGTCGGATGAACCAAATCAAATTAGTACGATTATTAGTAGCTTACATTTCACAAAGAAGAAATTATAATTTTTGGGAAAATTTGTGTTGTTAATTATTATAACATATGTTAAAATAAGAAACTTATTAAAATGGGATGGTTTCGACTATCGTAAATTCAGGTTAATTATAGAAGAATGAATTCATGTTAATAAAAAGAACCCAAAAAAATCTGCGTTTTGCCTTAATTCCGCCCAAGCTGGTCCCAACCTCGGTTGAAAATTTAGCATCTCATTTGTAAATTCTCAAAAAAATTCCTACACATTTTTTTGCATTAATTTTCCAGTCCACCGTTACAGCACGAAACCATAACGGGTTTATTCGTTAAGAATTCGTGCCACCACCTGAGAATCGCGCAACATCAGGCAACCCCAACAACGATACCGTCGCGGCTCGTGGATACTCTACTCCATGCCGTAGTTTTGCCGTCAGGTCTTGCGCAGAATTGGCGAAGAATTCCTTTAGCCAACGGTGTTGTAATATTTGCTTGATTGCTGACAACTCACGAAGGGCTGATTCCTGCTGTATCCTGCTTGGCTCTCGGCTCTTCGGTAGCATGCTCAATTACATAATAGTACGTTGTAGTGGTAGGTTAGCACGAAAATACCGATACGAATCCGTCGAGTATATTCGTATTGGAGGACATTCACTACCACATTGGGCGCCCAACATATTCACGCAAATGTTGTTTCCATTACATTCTCAGAAGAGCCGCTCCCAACTTGCCTTTGATACTGCTCGCTATTGAAAAGAAGCTGGAATATAGCATCGCGACATTGTGTCGTTTTGTCGCCTTCTTGAGTTTGATTCGAGCACAGTATGATCGGGTGGAAAAACTGGCTGAAGGACGAAAATGGACGGTAAAATGGATAAACGGGATTCTCGGAGGTGTTATTTAATCTCTAGTGAGTTTTACTGATTTCAACCCGTTTGTCTCGCGACCGGATAAGAGTGGAACATTTGGAAAATAATTACTCGCAGCACTTTGGGCCATTGCATTGATAGTTAATTAAAGATGAAGTGGATTGGCGAGTGAAACCTCCGGCAAGAGCGTGTTCCAGCTTAGTATTCTGCTGATTTCATATTATAATTTTACGCCCAATGGGACTTAAGTTGTGTTTATTGTGTCGGCCACCAAACTACATCAATTGGTGCGGACCAGTTCAATCTCGTGAATAAGTCGGGCTGTGCAAGGCGAGTTGTTAGTGGCATTGCGGTTAGCGAAAATAAGCTGAAAATAGCGTGGCGAACGATGAAGTATTTCTGAAAAGACAGAATCGACTTGTGGCGTTCAGTGCAGTGCAAAAGTGCGTTTTTGCCAGTGCTCTCATCGGATCTGGGAAACACCCTGAATGGCAATTCAACTGAAAACGTCAAAATGAGTGATTCGGTTCAAAGTGTGGAATGTCAGTAAAAGCAGTGATTATAACGGTGATTGGCACGTAAGTGCGGTTTTCTTCTCTACTTCGATCATGCTCCCGTGCGATTGTCAATGATCATAAAAGCAAATGTATTTGAAAGTTTTAGCACGGGCCCGATTTTGGCTATCCAGTTAGCGACTCCGGGTAAATTAGACGCCATAAAAAGTCGAAGGCTGAAGTAGGGTTTGGACCTATGGTAACAAGATTAACAGAAAGTGAACAGCCATTGAAGTCTTTGTGGCTACGATGATAAAGCAACGTCGCTATCAAGTAAGTTTACTGACTTCTTCAAAAGCCCTTTTATTGAACGTGCAATTTTATGAAATGAAAATATAGTGCTAAGGATCTCCGATTAGGGAGTTGGACTCTCGTAGAATATTTTTCTTGGGCAGGCAAGTGATAAAAGTTATTGTGACTCCAGGGCGTGTGGGTGTTTCGGTGTATTGGAAGCGGGATGTATTTTTGCGAACTCTGCAACTAAAACGGGATGTTTGTCTGCGTGCTAAGGATATTTGTGTGATATGTGGTTATCCCGACAAGGAAAATATTGCTTACATCCAGTCTGGTTCTTTCTAGCTTTCTATGTTATGTTTTGTTTTGTTTTTATATATATATTCACCAGTATATATATTCACCAGTTCGGGAGATTGTAGGCTTATCGGCATTTGAATTCAACAAAAATGGGCTAATGCAGTAGGTGAAACACGAAGGATGCTTTAATCAGATGTATGCGAATCACTTTCTGGGCTTGCTCCATTATGTCCTCTGTCAAATCTCAGCTTTGTCACAGTGATAGAATAGTAGTGTGCATGTAGGCAAACTCCGTTTGTTATGGATATTTTTTGCTTATACACTGTTGCAAAAATCGTACATCAGGATATTAACGTCTCGCGAGTTTATTCGGAAGTATGAGTATATATTTCTTAGTATCTATCCATTCAGTTATATCCTGCATTATGGGGCATGCTTTTTGCTACAATCATATTAGTTCGATGTGTGTAAGTGACAAATTCGATTTCTGCACATCTACTTTGTTATCCTTTACATCCTGCATATTCTTGCCGAAGCCATAGTGTTATGTTTTGCATGTGTGTGTGTGTGTGTACTCTTTGGAGTAGGATGAAAAAACGGACGATAGAGAGTATCCTTGCGGTTGAATTTTTTTTATCTTTTGGGTAAGATTCAACAAAGACGATGATGATGATGACGACTTATACACAGTTGTGGCAATAAAAAGTGGGCAATTATCCAGTCATCGGTGAGGCGTGCAAACATGTGTTTACGGCTGTTCAATATGCAGTGCTTCGGAGAGTATCCGCTTAAACTAATGTGGCACGGGTATGGGAAAATCCGAACGACAGCCAGCGGGTGTGAGAACAATTGCTCCATAATTCCATTGCGTCTGGCTAAAATCTCCGCATGAGGCTAAATGAATGAAAACGGGTCCTGCCATGGCCCATTGAAGAGTTTGAATGGCGAAGCGTGAATATAGCTGCTGATGGGTTGCAGCTGTTTCCATTTTTCAAGTCAACTCTTGGCTAGTTCCAACAGAACGCAATCTTTTAGACACGCTACTTTATATTGCTCCTATTTACAATTTGCATAATCATCTTGGATGGAATGCTGTTGGTAAGGCTGCGAGTTAGGGCGCTGCATTATTCGATGGCTGAATGATGGATGAAGAGGTGCAGAGCAAGGTAGATTTATGATTGTTTCTGAACAGTGACATGATGAGGTGGATACAGTTTATGTGAAATATGGTTAATATACTGTTCTAGTTTTTAATACTGAAGTTTGCTGGTGAAGTTGTTTCAATCAAAGTGCATTTTAATATTTGCAACACTTTTGGAAAACTGCTCTTTTATTGTCATGAATCATTTGAATTAAGGATGTTCTTGACGGTCAGAGTGTTTTCATGTTAGTCTTTTGCTATGGCATCAAAAACTGCATAGTAGTTCACTTTGAGTTCATGAGACAATATGATTGTAATATTTTCAGTAAATACACGTAAACTTTTCATTTTTATATTCAGTTGATATTGCAGCAAATGAAATTTGTACCCAACTCAATGATTTGCAATGCAATTCGCTATTTGTTTCAACATTGGTAATTATGAGTCGGATAGTGTATATAAGTGTATATAATTATATTGAAAAATATTATGTAATAATATCTTTCGAATTAAATTCTAGCTAGATTTCAGATAACTATAAATTTAGATACTGGCCAATAGAAAGTACTTATTAGACTTTGAAGAAAGCCAGAATTGTTCCGCGCCGACTCCAAGTACAGTTTCGAGCAACCGATTCTATATTGCAATTTTAGATTTTGTTTGAGAATCAAATTACGTTCATCAGTAGAAAAAATAGGTATTTTTGTGGAGGCTCAGTTGTGTTCTTTGTTTAGCTCTATGTTTTCAAGCCATTAATTCACTAAAATTTTTCACTAAAACGCTCGCCGCCGCCAAAAAGTTTAGGATATCTGAATTTGAGTTATGGACCTACCTACTATGTACATCTACGTTCTCCGAAAATTTCAGCTCAATCGGATCTTCCACTCCAGAGATTATCTCCCTTAATCATTTTGCTGATATATATATATATATATATATATATATATATATATATATATATATATATATATATATATATATATATATATATATATATATATATATATATATATATATATATATATATATATATATATATATATATAAAGAAATATGAATTTTCGGCGAAACGAGTTTAATACTATTGTTCTTCGAACATTAGTAAAAACCCAGAAATTTCATTGTGCATAGTTCTAAATTTGTTAATTATTGCCCTTCTCTGCCTTAAAATTACCTTCCTAATGTTCACAGAAAACGAAAAAAAACGACGTGACCACTCGCAACACCGAAAAGCCCGAATTCTCCTCCTTATTTACGAGAAATGCCATGATGCGCAGAAGAGAGTAGGAACGCTAGCGACGCATGTGAAAATGTAAACTCGATTTTCCCCGTGGTCAAAAATGTATTGCCAAAATTCACATGTGTTTTTCCTGATTGTAGGGTAAGATCGCATAAAAGGCGCTTGCTTGATATTTTGTATGCACACACAAAAACGTGCGTAATGTATAGAACTATGCCGCAAAAAAACGCTCTAGCACACAACAGCAGTGCATTCGCTAAGACTGACATAGGTTGCTGTATTTGCTGCGGTTGCACAAAACAGCTGAAAATAAAGGGAAAAATAAAGAGTATAAACCACCACAATCGATAGAAAATAGAAAAAGAACTAACAGCAAATTACCCGTTTTCTCACACTTTGTTCCCTCTCACAACATAACGGCATACCAAATGCTAGCAATCGAATTCTGAACATTGTTGTGTCTAATCTTCCAAAATCAACCTTCTTCTTAAGTGCTGCTTTCTTTCCCTATGTGCCTTCTGAACCTTATCATCCTCCTACTATCCTTGACATTTGTAAAATTAGGCGTGTTTTTTTGCTCCGGTACAGAACATAATAGCCGTGTTTTTTTGCTCCCCTATCCAATAGAGAATAGGATATATGCATTGGAAACAACAACAATCCTGTCCCAGTGAATTCACTAGTACAGAAATTCTATTCCTCATTTGTAGTTCACGCGTTGAAGTGTAGAATGTGCTGATGGAAAAAAGAAAAGCTCATGAGAAGTTACTTTTTTTTCTGTGAGGTGGCTTTAGGTTTTTCATGGTTATGTTGAATGTTTTGGTAGTTAGGAAATTAGAAAAAGCACTCATAATGTATAGAAAGCTAAAAGAAATAATTTTCTGCTAGTTCTTTTTCTATTTTCTATCGATTGTGGTAGTGTATATTCGTTATTTTCTCCCTCTATTTTCAGCTGTTGTGTGGTACCACAGCAAATGCAGCAACCTATGTCAGTCTTAGCGAAAGCACTGTTTTTTTATACTAGATCGTTGTTTTTGCGGCATAGTTTTATTCTGCTCTGTACCGGAGCAAAAACACGCACCTAATATAACTAAAACGACGATCTAGTATAAAACAGCAGTGCATTCGCTAAGACTGACATAGGTTGCTGTATTTGCTGGGGTAGCACACAAGAGCTGAAAATAAAGGGAGAAAATAACGTATAAACACTACCACAATCGATAGAAAATAGAAAAAAAACTAACAGAAAATTACCTCTATTAGCTTTCTTCACGTTATGAGGGCTTTTTCTAATTGTCTAATTACCAAAACATTCAACATAACTTTGAAAAAACCAAAGCCACTTCACAGCAAAAATGATAACGTCTCATGAGGTTTTCTTTTTTTCTATCAGCACATTCTATAGTTCAGCACCTGAACTACAAATGAGGAATAGAATTTCTGTACTTGTGAATTCACTGGTACAGGAGTGTTGTTGTTTCCAATGCATATACTCTATTCTCTGCTGGATAGAGGAGCAAAAAAACACGCCTATTGTGTTAATATGTTTTATCTAGTATATCAGTGCAGCTATTAATTATTCCATTTGCAGCCAAATTTTTATGATTGTTCACAGGTATCGGAGATCAATAATCGCATAAGCGAGTTTAAGGGGGTCTTCTACCTTGTGGCCTCGTTTTTGATACTGTTTTTTGACAATAGATTGTAGGGGAACCAATAATGCAATCAAGGTTCGGTTTTTTGCATTGAATTCGTTTATTTCTATACTTTCAACATTAATTTTTCTGAAATTTTACTGTCTCTAATTTGACCGTGATTTGACCTTGAAATGTCCCTTACGAAAAATTTATACTAAAACGGTTGTCACGATTCAGCCCATGAAAGTCGTCTGAAACAAAAAAACCAAAATGATTTAGTTTTTTTATGACTTTGGCTATCGTTTGACACGAGGTTTTTGAAAAATTCCAAAATTTCACAAAACAGGCAACAAACAAACAAAAATGTCTACGTTTTCAAGGTCAAGAATAGCTGTAAAAATCGTTAAAATGAAAAAATCTAAAAAGCTCGTGTCAAACGATAGCCACATGTTTTCCGCAAATTTTGATATATCACCTTGGTTAATTGATCAATTAGTTCTCGAGATATCTTGCCAACCAGTTGCAAAAACACAACTTTTGGGAAATTGCATTTAAAGATAACTGAATTTTCGATGGATACAGTTTCGTTAAAAGCGAGATGTTTCCGACGTTAAACTTTCTTTGAAACTGAATGGACCGGGAAATTGTGAATGCACTACAGAGATAACATGCATACAGATAAACCAATAATACAATAGACCGCTAAGATTACTTTGGAAAAACGCGATAAGCAAGTTTCTGCGCGGTGGCGATGAGCGCTGCGATAACAGCATGCGGAGCTATATTCGATGGCTCTAAAAACCCCGAAATAATAAGATTTCGGTTATACCCTTTGAATATTATATTTCTAGTACCTTCTAGGCCACAAAACTGCAAAAAAAATAAAATCGATTTTTTTGAACCAACAAGGTAGAAGACCCCCTTAAGATGCAAGAAGCTCATACAATTGTTCAATATTATTCCATACCAACGATGCGCCCCTAACAGCGGTTTCGCTTGTTTCAGCTGTGGTTTCTAATCCATTCTCTCTTATATCTGTAGTTATAAAAAGTCAAGAGGGTCCCCTCTGTCAAACACTGGACAACACATTGTAGCACGAAAACGAGCGCCACTGCCGACCGCTCGGCCGAAATGAAATAAAATAACAAAAAAAATTCATTAAATGAAATCCAATGTGGATGATATTATTAAATTGCTTACTATGGACAAAAGAAACAAACAAAAAATATAATGGCTGAGCGTTTTCGTACTTTTCATGAATTTCCCCCACCACATACATGATTCAGGGAAATTCAGCAAAATTCAGTGACTGAAAGTACGCGAACAGACCTAATTTGATCATCAGTCCTTGGCAGATGCGCCGGGAACAGGGAACCAGCAATACGCTCCATGTATTAGGTTAATCACAATACAGCGTTTTCCACTGCGGCAAAAGCAGTGAGCTGCGGCAAAGTGCTGTCAAAAAATTAGAATGCACTGTTTTGTATGGTAACGCGCACAATGGCTGCGGTCGAATTTGCCGCAGCGGCAGAATTTGCCAAATTCTAATTCTGCCGCACCGCTAGTGGTGATCAATACCTTAGGCTGGCATCACCACTAGGTTGAATTAACTCTGTTTGAATTAGGTTGAATAGTCTGGTGGAATAGACAAGCGATGGCTGATGTGTATTGTGATAGTGATTATAAAGACATCCTAAGCGTTAATAAATTATCGCCAAAAAAATATTGGACCTTCATAGCAACATTACGCCAAAAATATGTTGCTTGCCGCGCACATTTGAAAATTTTTACTCCGTTTGATACTTTTCAGTATTTTTCAGTAGCTCAGACCCTACTGAAATTACTGAAAGAGGGGAAATTTTCAGTTTTCAGTAAAACGGAGTACGGGAATTAATCGTGTATCATTGCAATTAATCGCGATTAATCGTAATTAATCGTGGTACGGGAACATACCTAATGATAAACGCTCTCATTGGATTTTCTGAAAATTAACAAACAAACGTGTCAGTTGGCATTCCGAGCATTCGGAATGTTGGCGTCGAACCCGTATTCAACAGCAAAAAACTGAACCTCGATACTATCTCCACTATGCGCCGGCTGCGAGAGTTTTGGGCTTTGAATGCCCTTGCGTTGAAGTAACCCCCTACGATGACATTGCTGGCGATGCCACGGAGAGAGTCCTCCAGTGAGCTAAGCTTGTCTCCGAATTCCTGCATTGAGTCATTGGGGGACAGGCAGCAGATCACAAATGTAATCTCTTCCTATGTCACCCACACCACACGTGACTGTTGCCTGAGCCACGGTTTTCAATGCGGATCCTCTGCCCATCTGCAATCTAAATCGCTGCATAGCGCGTAACATTCGCCAACCGAACGGATTTGTTCCTCCCCCGATAAGGCTCGTTGATCAGTACGATCTGAGCCCTATGCGTGCTACAAAGTGCACGAGTAGGAAACCCACTGATTAGCAAGAGTTCTTACTCTGGATGTTGTTGTTGTTTGGCGTGTAATACCACTATTCTGCACTACTCTGGATGCAAAAAACGCAGCTAGGAAAATATATATCCTCCGGTATTATGCAGCACACTGAAGTGTGATATGCGAAGAGTTCAATTGCAAATACATACACTTTTCAGAACCTTCCTTCTTTCAGATTATACCTACATACATATGTGTAACCTGTCGATCAATCACTTATTTATTACAAAATTCGTGCTATCAATTCTAAAGTGAGTGCAATACCTCCAAGAATATAATTTAAAAATCCTCATGTTGCGTTCTATTAGAACAAGCTCATAATTGTCATCATATTACATCATTTACTTTTCACTCTTCCTAAACTATGTGACAAATAACAGTCTATGGTTTACACCAGATACCAAAACATCGGAAAATTCTCAAAGGGTAAATTTGCATGGGAGGAATTAAAATGACGTCACACAGCACTCACTGCAAAAGGAAACTTAAAATTTCTCCGAGCTAGAAATGGGCTAGGGCGAAATAGCTTAGAACAAGGCCAATGTGTTGGTGCATGCCAGCAAGAAGTGTCAGTGTGTTATTGATGGTTGGCTTTGTAACAGTATGCGCGAAACAGAGCGCATAGTCAAATGGTGGCGCACCCTTGTTCAGCATTTTCGTCTTTTAGATGATATACATGCACGTGCTTTTTTCATTTAGCTGTCATGAAACGCGATGCGAGGAGAGGACAAGGGAATGAAGACTTGATATCCCTGCTTGATTCCGCCGTAAATGCAGCAAGTGGGCAGGCGAAGGATTATGCCGCTACAATGTTGTTGCTCCATATCATTGTTCGTTATGATGATTATCATTGTCACATTCATGATAGCGATGTTGCGAGAGTCGAGTCAGTGCTTTTCTCACACTGCCCGTTTTAGTGGGGAATCGTTGGAGTATTTGCTGTTTGCTTAGGTATGCGAGTGAAAGGACTCTCTGCTGCTGTTGGATCTTTTATGATGCATTTATGGGTGCTGCCAGAGCGTATATACTATAAGTAGCACAGAAAGCGCGCTATTCTCCGATGGGGGAGAAGGGTACAATGTGGAGGGTTTACAAATCAGCTGGTGCCTGTAAAGATACCAAACAAAATAAGTACGTATTTCCATATACAAAAGTGAGAGAAGTATATTCTCGGCCCTGACGTGCTCGGTGTGCATATGATTCCATCAAGAAATAGTAATCGCAGCGAACATTGACTGGTAACGAACAACATTGTCTGTAGTGGATAGCATAAACGTATCGGAGATGTTCTTTTTATTCTCCGAATGGTATCGGAAATAGTATTCCGCGTTAATTATTTTATTGCCGACCATTTTAATACACAGGCTAAATTTTAAGAAAATTAAGGTCTGTTCGCATACTACGATTAATTGCAATTAATTGCAACGAAGCTGTTTTTGTACTCCGTTTTACTGAAAACTGAAAATTTCCCCTCTTTCAGTAAATTTCAGTAGGGTCTGAGCTACTGAAAAATGCTGAAAACTGTCAAACGGTTTTTGGCGTAATGTTATTATGAAGGACGAATATTTTTTTGGCGATAATTTATCACCGCTTAGGATGACTTTATAATCACTATTGTTCTCCCAAAAACCGACAACTGTAACTTTTGTTTGTCAATTTTCAGGAAATGCGATGATAGCGTTTTTTACTTTTCCTGAATCTCCCTCACCACATGATTCAGAAAAATTCAGTTAAATTCAGTGACTGAAAGTACGCGAACAAACCTTTAAAATTGTACAAAACGCCAGTCTTTAGAAAGGTGTTTTTGCAAAGCATATGTATGCACATTGCGTAGTGGGAATGAAAGTACGTATCTTCTCGTAGCAGTGCTGTTGGCGGGGTAATTTCCGTCTTGTTTCAATTTTAGAAATCGGGTATCACTTTCTATATTTCGCGATCAGTGGGGTAATGTCGTAACTAATATCATAAATCACACTCTTTCCACGCTAATTAATAGTATATACGCTCTGCTGTTTCTGTTATCTGTTGTGGTTGAAGTGGAGTAATAACACTGGAACTGGAGACTGTTGTTAAACAGAAAGCAGCCATAAGAGGAAGTCCGTAAAGTTCGAGGAAGTCTTTCAATGCCCATATACACGCGAGGAAGTATAAGCTCCAACCTATTTTGTGATCTGGCATTTTTCAAGACACAATTCTTTATTCTGGACCACACATATTCAATGGAACTTAAATCAGGGGAATTCCAAGACCAATCAACCTGCACAGTCGAAAAGTGCTCATAAATCGCTTCATAGTTTTGAAAGCTATATGCGCCTTTTTGCATCAAAATCACTTTGTTTCTTTCCATCAATTGATGCTGGTTACTAAAGCATTATGCGAAAACAGAAGGGATATTTTCCCTGTATATTTCGTCATTAACATGCACTCCTTGCTGAACAAAATGAAGTTGGCTTTTTCGGCGACTGTTAACTCCGCCAGCTACCACGAATTTTAAACCGAATTGCTATATATATATATATATATATATATATATATATATATATATATATATATATATATATTGATATATATATATATATATATATATATATATATATATATATATATATATATGTATATACATATAAATGTATACATATATATGTATATATATATATATATATATATATATATATATATATATATATATATATATATATATATATAAATATGAGTTTTTGGTCACAGTAATTTTAAAAATAATGTCCTTTGAACATTGTAATTAATAATAATAAAAAAAATTTTTCAGGAATATCATCTGACTGCTGTGCACTGAACACATTTACATTATTTCCGAACTCACGATTCGTAACGTTTGTAACGCTCGTAAATCTAGTAAAATAAATAACAAAAGCTTTATAAGTTAAAAGTAATAAATATTTCGCTAGAATACAAAATTTAAAAGAAAATTGTAAAATGTATATTAAAAATAGTAAAAATGTTCGAACATAATACTGCGATGCATAGTAAACAAACAGATAAATTACTAATGCATAATTGCCATAAACGAATGTGAACAAAATCGAAAACAGTTTATAACAGAAATTAATGATAATATCGATAAATATATAGCATTAATATAAATACAATATAGTGAATTAGTTTCTTGTTGTTGTTGACCGTTTTGTATTTTTCGGAAGAAATAAAGTAAATATATAAAAAATAATTGTATTAGAATAATCGATGCAAGTGAGTCGAAAGTAAATTTCATGTTATTAAATTGAAATTCAATAAATAATATGTTCGTGTGTATCAGTAGATAATCGAGAAGCTTATAATGGAATTATATACATATTAACGTGTGTGTGTGATTATTGTAAGATAAAATGGATTTTCTGGATAATTCAAAAATAACGAAAAACTTGCAACGTATCTGATATTGTTAGGATGTATCAAAGTTGGAAGATTCTTTTATATTAAACTATGGAGGCAATTCTATTCAATCAACATTTGGAGGAAGGTGAGTATTGATATTTTATGCAGTTGTTGATTTTTAAAAATTAAATTTGCAGACTTGTAAATTTTTTGTCTTTCGAACGTAGATAAGTATTTGTAGCTAGATAAATTAGTTTGATTAATTGAAGTTATTAATGTCGACAGTTTTTTTTAACCCTCGGCATACAACGTGAAAATATCATATATTGTTTCAATTCACAAAACACACAAACACATAGCTTGCGCAGTTCCTTTTCAGCACTATCAATAGGCGGGCCTATACTCAACTGCCAGGTACTATGAGATTCAACTTATTTGGTTGTGTTATACATAATATTTGATTCATATGGAAGGTCATGGGGCTAACGTTATATGCCGAAGTTTAAAGTAAGTTATTTCAAGTAAAATTATTTATAATACTTGTGAGTTTTTTAAATTGAATGTAGTCACATTGAAAAATGAATTTAATTTTACTGAAAAATACTAATTGATAAGTGTATTATCTACAAAGCTGTGAATAATTTTTGCTTCTGATGAATAACGTTTACTTCAGATAAATACTTTTAATTTTTGACAACTAAACTGATATTCAAGGAAGTGATTCCATTAATTGAACTTTCGAATGAATTGATATTCAAGGAAATAATTCCGTTCGTGAAGGATATATCGGAGTATCCCCTCGTACAGACATCTGGATCCTTTCAGTCACTTCTGCTCAAGAAGATTACTTCGTATCTTGTCACCGTTATGTGTCCAAAACGGGGTTGACCGTCCTTCTGACCCCAGCAGGGACAAAAGGAGTAGACCCGGATGGTCTTCGCTCACGAGGAATGGGGTAGGTGGGCGCCACTCGCTTCATAACCAGAATCTACCTTTGCACCGTTGCCCCGAAGCCAGAAGATGGCGGCGGGTTCACTAATTCGAAATAAACTATCTTTCGGTTCACTGAATTTTGCGCAAGAAAAGAATTGATCCGGATAGAAATCAAACAATGCTGCGTTTTTTAACTGAATATGTATAGATACAAATGCTTAACCTAGCTAACCTGGCTATCGATTCGTTGCTTCCGTGACGGGGCCCTTGGTTCAGAATTCGTTCGATATTCTGCTCCAAACACCTCCGCCAATATCGAAACCTTTCTTCAAGATTCAGAATCAAGTGATGTGCGTCTTTTATTGCGGCCTTTTGCTTTCGCACTAGTTTCCTCAATTTGACGCTGGTGTAGGGCACTTTAGTATCGTTGGAAGGGGCATTGTTGGACACTTGAAAGTTTTCCGGTTGGGATTCTTTCGCAGTGGTGTCCGCTGAAAGTTTATCTAGGGCCGCAATAATCTCGTTGGCCTTTTTGTAAACTTCTTGAATGGCTGAAAAGAAATCGTTTTTTGTGTAGGCATGTTGTTGGTTCCACGTCCAACAACGGCTCCAATGCCTGCTGATTCGTGAGGAAGATGCGCTATGCATCGTCCAACTCACCTTATGCCTTTCTTAAGTAAGATTTTTTCAACTTACGGTCATATGGGTCCTCTTCTAACTTTCGTAGTATCGCTTGGATATTTTCTCCTACATGTTTTTGCTCATAAGCGAGCTCTTCGAACTCCATCATGAAGCTTTGATTCTACTGAAATATCAGAACTATGTCGGGGTCACTAGATGTTTCGACAAGGGCTTTTCCTTGCCGTTTTGGATCCAAAGAGTATGCTATTTGTATGCAGTGCACAAACAGCGATTGTTGTACCCTAGTACAGTATTAGGACACTAATGTGGGTTCGTAGCTTCGGAGTATTTTGAATGTTCAGATGTTTCCACAAGGACCTTGCCTTGCTGTTTTAGTCACAGAGAAGGTGATGCTTGTGTGCAGTACGCAAACACCGATAGCTGTGCCCTGGTAGAGTACCAGTACACTTATGTCGGGTTTCTGAGCTTCGAGGAATAATAAACTACACGATGGCTCTTAACACTAAACCTACCAGCACCAGTCAATTTGACCGGTAGCAAACTTTTGTAAAATTTACGAATATTTGAACGTTATAATATAGCTATCAAACTATATGCTTTTTCTTAAAATATGCATAAAAAATATTCTGCAGTACTGACTTCAAATTTTATATCCTTATTTCCAAGAAACATTTGTTTTGTGCACTACCTACCGCTGTCGGTCAATTTGACCGCTGGAGAAAATACTTTAAGTATCAAGTACAATCTCAACTAAAGCTGTTCGAAAGCGTTTTTATGTGATTTTGTTACGATTGCGTATTTGAAAAAGATAAAGTAAAGTATCCAAACTTGGGTATAATATATAATAGTGTAATATTTTGTGGTGAATCCGTCAAAATGTCAAAGCGTTTCAAAATGACAAAGTACTTAGAAAAAATAACGGACATAGAAGGAGCATGTTCAGTGTGTGATGAACAAGAAATTTCCGGAACAATACATGGACACCGATAAAGCGCTACTTACAACAAGTGAATTGAATTGAGAATATTAAAAGAAGCGTCCAGGTCAGAAAAGAACTAGATTTTTATCGACATTCGAAAGTGAGACAGATATAGAAGACCAACGCATCGAAACTGCGGTCGATGGAATTGTTTGGGAAAAAATAGCTGAAAGTCCCAAACAGTGCTGCCATTTTAGCATTTCGAATGCTAGATCTAGCATTATTTTCCAAAACGGCATTCGAAATTCGGAGTTAGCATCTAGCATTATTTTTAGCATTTAAATTAAGATTTTGGAATAATCTGGCACTCATCTATTTACAATCTCGCCCATCAAATTTTTCTCAATAATAGCTCTCTTCGTGTACTTGCAGTCGCGTTAATGAAAGGAAACTTCCTGAATCATGTGGTGGCGGAATTGCATGAAAAATACATAAACGCGCTCATGGCATTTTCTTAAAAGTCACAGCCAGAAGTGACAGTTGTCTGATTTCGAAATAATGATAGTGATTATAAAGTCTAAAATATAAAGATTATAAAGTCATCTTTATTGCTTTAAATATGGTAACGTTTCATTAAATCGTGATGATGCTAAAAATCAGTGATATGGTCCCATCCATTTCAGACTCCCAGGACCCTCGGACATCTACAAATTCAAGTTTACCAAAGTATGTCCATTCTAGTTAAATATTTTTTCCTGAATAATGGGAATCAATTGTTTTGTTAGGGCATCAAATGCAAGCAATCGCACTGATAACGCTGCCGAAAAATCCTCGTTATCCGACCCTAATACTTTTTCTTCACTTAAAAATAAATAATTGTTGCTGTTTTGATTGTGAGACTGCAAACGATTTTTTGAAAAATATTGGTAGAAATGAGCTTTACACATGAGAAGAAGATTTAGATATAACTGATATGTCTGTAATAGATATAGAATCATTTTGAGATGCAAATTTGAAACTTCTAATTTGTTTTTGTTACACAATAATGATCAATAAGTAATGACTATGAATATAAACCAAGCTAATTAAACTTAAAAGATATATTTATTTTTCAACATAGTCTCCTAACAAGTTAATACATTCAGTCCATCTTTTTTCCAAACCCAGGATACCCTCAGAAATTTTTTTTTTATTTTGACTCTCGCAAAATGCCTCAACAGCGGCCATCACTTCGCTATCATCTTCAAATTTCTTACTCAGAAGGTGTTCTTTGAGCCAAGGAAAGAGGTAAAAGTTGGTGTTCAAGCAGTTTGAATCCTGTTTCTTTAATTGTATCCATCGTACCTGCAGCCTTGTGAGCCGGTGCGCTATTTTGAAGAAACAGAGCTTCGGCTCGCAGTTTGCAGTGTCTTTTCTTCTTGATTGCCTCTCGCAATCTTCTTATTTGGTCAGTTAGTAAGAGCCTGACATAGTGGCTTCCTTTTTCGAATATTCCACCATAATAATTTCTTCAGCGTCCAAAAAAACTGATGCCATAACCTTTCCTGCCGAACTTGACACTTTGAATTTCTTCGGCGTCGATGAAGAGCGTCGCTTCCAGGTCATCGATTGCATTTTGGTTTCTGGATCAAAATGGTGGAAATGTGACAAAAAATTCTCCTGATCTGCCTGGAACTTTTTGAGATTCATCCTTCTGCTCGTCCGTTAACATCCTTCCGTTAACCCAACGCGCAGAGACCTTCTCTATATGTCCTTTGCTGGCAAAGATTTTTCGAACACTACCATATGAGATCCCTGTGACCTCAGCTACATGCCTGAGGGTCACTCTTTGATCTGCCAACACGACATCTTCGACTTTTTTTACGTTGTCTTCAGTTAGGGATGTGGATGGACGTCCTTCGCGGTGTTCATCTTCAGTGAATGTTCTTCCCAGCTTAAACTCTTTGGCCTAGCGTGCAACGGTGGAATATAGAGGAGCAAAGACCCGTAATGTTTCCACCATGTCGCCGTGTATGCCTCTGGTAGACAATTTTTTCAAACAGAGGTACTTAAATACAGCTTTAATTTCGTTTTTCTCCATTTTGACGTTCTCTCTTCGACTGTTAGTATTCAAATGAATGTAGTGAGCATATGTAGTAGTAGAAAAAAGGTATTTATTTTTGGAATTTGATGCGAACTGGAAATAACCGATTATCATTACTTATTGATCATTGACCATGTATATTTCAATTAAATAAGAAAGCATTATGTAGCATTATGGCAGCACTGGTCCCAAACCTGGCAGGATAATATTTTTAGCATAATATTTTTAGGGATGTGTCAGGTCCAACAGGATATGCAAAACGACATATAATCAAAGGAAAACTGAAGACGGCATTTTCTCTTATTATAAATCACCGTATAATGTATCATATTATAAAAAATTCAGAAGATAAAGCATTTAGGGTGGTGAGGACAAAGTGAAAGCTAAATACTGCAAAACTAAATGCATTTATTGCTGTGCTATATGAGCAGAACAGCAATGAGCAGAACCGATTTTACTCAAATAATGAGATTCGTACGATTTGATAAGAAAAGCGAAAGAAGCCAGCGTTTACAAACTGAGAAATTTGCTATGATATCTGCAATATGGGATCGATTTACTGAGAATTCACCATGAATGCATTATAGTTGATGAGCAGCTGTCTCCGTCAAAGGTTAGGTGCAGATCTATCCAATATATGCCAAAAAAGCCAGATAAATTTGGAACAAAATTATGGTTGGCGTGTGATATCAATAGCAAGTATATAATAAATGGGTTTCCCTATTTGGGAAAGTATGAAAAAAGAGAATCTTCAAGTCCACTTGGGTTCGTTATTATAAAGCTGATGAAACCATTCACTGGATGCGGAAGGAATGTAACAAAAGATAATTTTTTCAAGAGTGTATCAGTAACCAAAAAGCTACTTACAAAAAAGACCACAAATTGTTGGGACAATCCGTGGAAATAAAAGAGAATTGCCAAAGTAAGCCAAAGAACGAAAAGATAAAATGACTCGGTTTTCAAGCAAATTGTATAAATCAAATGACATTACTCTTACAGTGTATAAAATTAAACAAAAAAAAAGTTATTATCCTAAGCTCCTTACATAAGTCAATAGAAATCGAAAAAATTTACAAAAGTATACCGGAAACAATTAGGTTTTATGATGGTACAAAATTTGGTGTAGATGTGGCAGACCAGATGGCAAGAAAATACAGTGTGAAGTCGAAAAGTTGTAGGTGGTCAAATCAGGTTTTTTTCAACATTTGGAATAAATGCCTGGGTTTTGTATAAAGAAACTACGGGTGAAAACATATCGAGGCAGGAATTCTTATTCTAATTAGCTTCAGAGCCTGGCGCTTCAAATGAAAAATCACAGGAAGGAAAAACTTCACTAACATTATCCGCAAGCTCAAATTCTCAAACATGCCAAATTAAATTTTGTAAAGATAATAAAACTATGAAAATCTGTTCGAAGTGTGAAAAATATATGTGCGGCAAAGGTACATTTCATAATAAAATAATATGTATTAAATGCAGTGAAGCCGAATAAGATAAATGTTTATCAATAAGAATAAAAGTTTGATTTATTTTACATAAATAATTTTTGAGAGGAATAATATTTAAGTTGACTTCTTATATGGGAAAATGAGGTTTAAGTTTCTTAAGTTTATAATTGAAATTATATGAAAATAAATTTAAACGAGATTTCATGAAAATTTTTTATTTTAGTTTATATTCAGTAATAAATCAATCATTATCTGTGTTGCATGTGAAAATTGAAAAATCTTTAATTAGCGATCAATTTGACCGAGCGTGGTAGGGATAGGTATACAAGAACTGTCGGTAGGTTTAGTGTTAAGGGACATTCGCCTTTGAAATTTTCAAAAAATCGATTTGTACATATTCTATATACGTTCAAAAGTTGCCTCCTAAAATTTCATCAAGAAATTCGTAATAGAAAAAAAGTTACAGCTAAGGTAAAAAAAAAGTTTTCGACCTTTTATTCAATAAAATTATGGTGAAAAAAAATTTAAACGCGTTTTTCTCGAAACTGCCTTTTTCAAACTCGTAGGACATTTTTCTCCGAATCTACTCGACTGATTTTAAAAAACCGAAGAGCATTCGATTACTTGAGGCAAATAGTAAACAATAAGCCTCTAAAAGTTTAAAAAAAATACTCCCCTCTTGTTTTTACGGGGATGACTTACCCCCAAAATATGCCGTTTTTTTCGCATTTTTCAGAAATATACAGACAAAAACTTCAACATATGAAAAAGTATGAGTTTTAGAGGCTTATTGTATAGTTTTGAGTCTCAAAAATAGAATCCATTTAGAATTTTTCAAAAATCTGTTACAGGAGGTCCACAATATGTCCTACCGTTTGAAAGTAACTTTTGGATAACGCCCTCTACAGCAGCCAAGGGAAACTAAATATGAAAAAAAATTTGTCAATAAATATAATAGTTTTTTCATAATAAAGTTTTTGAATAGTGTTTTTTTTTAATACTAATGTTCGAAGAACATTAGTATTAAAATCGATTCGGCCAAAAATTCATATTTCTATATATATATATATATATATATATATATGTACAAAAAATTTCAGTGAGATAATCTCGGGAACGCGCCATCCGATTGAGCTGAAACTTTCAGGATACATTGGTGTATATGCAGAATAGGTCCAGGTCTCTTTAAATGTCAGTTATTGTTAACCTTTTCGCGCCGGCGGGCATTTAAGTGATATTTTTAATATACCTATTATTTCGTGCACAAATGATTTTCGCAAAAATAAAGTTAACAAAATAAATTTCTAACGTGTTTTACGTATGAATCGGATAATGCTTTGGAATTTTTTAACCCTATGTGTGCGCTGGGTGCCTAAAAAGAGGACGGAAAAATTTGAAAATTTTTAAATTTCGATAACTTTTGACAGAGCTATTCAATCATTACGAAATTTTCAGGACATATTGATATTATTTAGTTGTGCATTTGTGTAGCTTTTAATGAGCGTGCTGGCAACCCTGTAGCTAGGGCAGGCACTGAAAGTGAAAACCTTCAAATCATCGTCTCTCTTGAAAAAATGCCGGTTCTTCAAAAATAAGCCTTTCATATGTAAATTTTGTGCTTTGTTTACATAACCAAAAAAAAAAAAGATATGGTATAACGGGCACGCCTGGTAACCCTTGCCCAATTTACCTATATTTTTAGCATCAAAAACTTCTGTTCACGGAAACTCACGATCCGATGGGCAGAATTATTTGAAATTCACAGCATGTATTGGCCTTAAATAGGACCAGGTCTGATAGAAGTGATTTTGAAGTGCGGGCGATTCTGTGCCAGTGGTGCCATCTTGAAAAACCACTAAAAAAGATAATTGTATTTAGCCCTATAAATTCTGATTGAATCGTTCGATTTCGACGAAACTTACACAATTGCTGGACCTTACTTAAGCCACGTTTGGTAGAAATTTGGTCGAAAAATTCGGTTGGAGCTGCCAGCTATGATAATTTTGGTGTTTTCATTTTGAAAAAAAAACATTTGGAAGTGAAAACATTCAAACCATCGAATATTCAAAAAAATGTCCGTTTCTTACAATAAAACCAATCTGTATATAAATCTTATGTTTTATCTACACGTTCAAAATAAAACTTTGGAAATTTCATGTCGGACAAGAACGGTAACCCTCTCCCAGTTAACCTATATTTTTAGCATCAAAAACTTCTGTTCACGGAAACTCACGAACCAATAATCAGATACAGCTAAAATTTACAGAATGCATTGGACTTAAGTAAGACCAGATTTGATAGAAGCGATTTTGAATTGTGGGCAACTCTGTGCCAGTGGTGCCATCTTGAAAAATTACAAAGAAAAAAAACTGCTTTTTGCCCTATGAAATGTGAATAAGTTACCAGATTTTCATGAAATTGACACAGAAGCTAAACTTAACTCTAATCTCTGTTTGGTGGAAATTTGATTGAAAAATTTGATTGGTGCTGCCAGCTATGGTAATTTTTGTGTCTTTGGTTTTGAAAATTCGCTCAGGAAAATAAAACTTTTTGCACTATAACTTCCAGTGCAGTCGTGAAATCAATACGAATTTCATACAATTAATGAAACCTGTCATAAACATTATTCAGGCCAAATTTGGTTGAAAAGCCACGATAGGGTTGCCAGCTATTGTTGGTTTTGTGTTTAATTGCAATATCTTTATTAAGCGGTTTTATCGTAGAATTTTCAAATGGTAATGATATTGTAGTGACAATAAACAGCAAATATTAAGCTTTCCATCATTTGAAAAAACTCGCTGCAGGTAACCCTAAATTTCTTTATACTCCTATAGCTTCGAATGTAATTAAACAACGTGAAGCAGATTTGATATATTCTTGGCTTTGATACTGGCGAAAGGTTGCCAGCACGAGTCGGTTGTGCTACTTTTGTATCAATAAATGCTTACAGTTAGTATACATACCGGAAACATTTACAATGAAAATAAATAACCGATGTTACAATTCGCAAAGTTCTGCAAATTTTTCGGATCGCAGCCCCAAACACCAACTTCAGTTACAGTGCTGCAGGCACTGAGCATTTTCTTCATTGATGTTATATGAAATGCTGCTTTCAAAATTATGTGAAATAAGCAACTGATAACGAATATAATTATCCCGTGTTTTGCTCTCATAAACGTTGAAATTCATGCCAGTTTTAATATCTGAAACCTTCCACCATATGAGTTATAATGCATTCTTAAGACGAAAGTAAAACGTGGCATTTGAAACAGTTTGGCCGTAATAAGCAGCACATGTGGTGGGATATGCACTCAAAACCTGCACGATTCTTCTACTGTTCTTCGAACATTAGTGTTTCTAGCGGTTCAGGTGCGCTAGAGTTTTTTTTTCAATTTCAAAGGCGAATGTCCCCTTAAGTAACTAACTATTTTACTGTCATTTTACTTGCTTATATGCTAGCAATTGTACAACGAATAGAAAAATTAACAAATCTTGAATTCGCACGCTGCAACACTTTCGTCGTACACCGGCAACCGAAGAATTTGCTAACAACGCGTCTGGTTCGCTAATCGTAAGAGTTTACTTTGTCTAGAATTACCTTGTCACTAGAATTACATGTGATAATTCACAGGAAAGAATGTCTGTGAGAGTTAGATGTATTTTTAGTTGATGTGCACGAGAATGCTTTTATTTGAGGTGTACGAGAATGTTGCAGCATGCAGATTCAACTAACAACTATCGTACGTTTCAGCCTAGCGTTTTCCCGGTACAACACGAAAGCCACTGACAGATCTCGGCTTGAAAACTGTCTGAACATGGTGGGATCAAGCAGATTAAAAACCAGAATACAAATCCTCGGCCGTGTTGATCTTTCATCATAAAAGATCTTGGCCTCCGTGATTGAACTGAGTCCGTAGATACTGACGCCTCAATCCCACAGCTCCGGTACAAATGTAATGTAGGCGGAAGCTTACAGCTCAAAACTTATACCTTCAAACATATAAATGGCCGGAGTTGATGTCTTTGGACTCCTTTGCAGGGACTCTTAGACAATGTCCGCATGACTTCAGAGAAAGAAACTCTATTGAAGAGAATTTTCCCTGGATATCTGCCTTTTGCTCTGGAGACCTGTCTATAGACAGTCACAAGAGGTAGTGTTTCACTCTTTCTTAATTTGGTTAAATTTAACTGCATACAAAAAGTATCTTAGCGCCATATAGTGCGTTAGGAATCTTGTGATTCGTATCATTGGAAAATGTCACGTAAGCAAATCTATGAATTGTGCGGATGCATCGAAATATTGTACATTTGGTCTCCTGGCTGAACTATAATATCCTTTTAATTCCATTCGCATCTAACTAGAATATAAACGTGATATATAAAAAGGATATAGAAAGTAATTTGATACATTGCGTTAAAATTTCTTATTTGTGTTTCGGACCAGTAGCACATGCGTGTCATGTGGAAATAACGTACATATAAACCATGGAACGTATTCTTTGTCTTCTGTAGGAATGTGCGAATGCTGAATTGCAAGTGGACGAAACCCTAGCGCATCAGAACCGCTAGAAACACTAATGTTTGAAGAACAGTAGAGGATTTGTGCAGATTTTGAGTGTATATTCTACCACTAGCTACTTAAGACCACTACCACTAGCTACTTCTCCTACTTAAGACCAATATACCCCAAGTAATAATAGATCCTAAGCCAATTTAATTTCGATGACTTCGTCGAAAGTTACAGCGATGAAAAGGTGTTTGGGGTTGCCATCCGAAAAATGTCCAGACCTTAGAAAATTGTTTATTTATTTTCATTGCAAATGTTCGTGATGTGAATACTTATTGTAAGCATTTATTGATACGATAATAGCAAAATCGCCTCGTGCTGGCACCCCTTTCGAATTTCGTATTGATCCGATGACTGCATTGGAAGCTATAGAGATACAAAGAAATTTAGGGTTACCACCCTTAAAAGTGTTCAAATTTTCTAGATCGTAATATTTGTTATTCACTACAAAATCACTATGATTCGAAAATTTTATGATGAAATTGCCTACTAAATATATGCAAAAAAAAAAACTACAAAACCAACCATAGCTGGCAACTCTATCATTGTTTTTCCAACTAGATTTCTGTTGAGTATTGTCTATAATAAGTTTAATTTGGCATTTGAATTTCGTTATGATTCCATGACTACACTGGAAGCTATAGGGCAAAGAGCTTTATTTTCCTGAGCAAATTTTAAAAATTCAAGACACCAAAATTGTCATGGCTGGCAGCTCCAACCGAATTTTTCCACCAAATTTCTATCAAACGTGCCTTATTACTTAGGGTATATTGGTCCTAAGTAGGAGGAGTAGCCAGTGGTAGAATATACACTCAAAATCTACATAAATTCTCTACTGTTCTTTGAACATTAGTGTTTCTAGCGGTCCTGATGCGCTAGGGTTTTTTTTTCGTTATAATAGGTACATTTCAATTGTATTGGTGCAGATTTTATTAATTTTATTGATTTCACAAGAATGCATAGCAATTTTTTTCAAAAGGTCTTTTGAATTCAGATCAAATATGAAAAAGCTGATGTCGTGTATGGAAAATAGCATTGTAAAATAGAACATTTAGTTTACAATCATCAAAGAAATCAAATTACTTTGAGCAGTAACAATCGTAAGTAGTTTCACTTTGCAAGTAACATAACTAAACTATGTCAAGTCGAATTGTCACTTCACTGGAAAATTGCTCGCTTTACTTCTGGTTGTACAATACCAACATTACAGCATGGAGAATTTTGATTGCCTTTGATTAAACGAACAAAACATTTGTATACATTAAACAACTTTATAAGTCTGATGGTCATTTCCTTTAATACACCATAGTACCGTTTAGAGGATAATATAAAATAGCAAACAAAACAGGGCCAAATGCGAAGAAAATGTTCAGCAGAGAACGCTGAACAGCACGGGAAATAGCAAGAACGACCCGATCAACAATAAACCTATTTTATGTCCACTTATGTTTATGTAGTGTAGCATAGTACTGTTTAAGAGAATAATGATGGCATTTAGATACTCTATATTGTAATATAAATTCTATTGAATGAAACGAATCGCACGTACTCGCAAATTTAATGAACTGAAAATGCGAATATTCTTTGCTTGCTTGCCGAGCGTAAACTTTTAGCTAAGCGCTTGACTAAAGAACTAATTTAATGCTAATTTTTGTTTTGCAACGAGATAGATATGATAGTATAAGAAAATAAATTGAAATTAATTTTAAAACTGACATTCCACAACACTGATAATGATAGTTGATGTAAACAATATGTAACAAAAATCATTTCAATTATAATTTTAAAATGTTGGAAAACATTGGTAGCTAAAAATTAATAATGTCCATTAGATGTTGATATGCATGAAATTTACAATTGAGATTGAAACACGAATTGAGCTTATAACAAATACATCTTGCATATAGGAACCAATAGTAAGTTTGATTTTATAGGCTATTCACATCGCCACAAAATCACATCGTTTTGAGACAATTAATGCTTTAAACTATAATCAGGTTCATAATCACATGTTCGTCCGTATAAATCAAAATTAGGTATGAAAGGTGCTTTTGGCAAAAGTATGTACGAAAGCAAAGAAATCAAATTTGTTTACCATGTGGATACATTAAACGTATCAGATATGAATTTCAAACAGAACCTGTCAAACAAAATCGCCTCCGTGCTTTCAGTTTTCTTCGCACTTTCCTGCTTTCAAAATCAGGAGTCACAATCACATGATTATAAAGTGCGATGTGAATAACATATTAAGAGAATTTCGCTTCATATTGAATATGATTGAAATTAGAGTTGGGTCGTATTAGGATTTTCACACACTACGTATATAACTAGCACGAGTACAGAAAAATACCTGTTCCAAATATCTGTTCCAAAATACTAGCTAGTATTTTTTTTGAAGTATGTACATGTATACACATAATGCATACGATTTGCAGTGATTTAATGAAGCGGTCTGATATGCCCTTCGCCACCCTCCAGACCAGTGGCGGTTCGTGGGAATCTATGTAAGTGGGGCAAGTCTGCAAGGACCAGTACTTACTTATATTGGATATCCGGATGAGTTTTTTTATTCCAGCCAAATTCAACAGCAAAAAGCTTTTAGTTGTATTCCAAAAGCTTTTAGTAGTATTTTCCATATATTTTCCCATTTTTTCTGTTAAGTTTTCCATTTTTCATTGAGTTTTGCTCTGTTCTAAATAGTTTTCCATACGTTCACAAGATTTCCACTTTTTGGTGTAGTTTTCCGCTCATTAAACAGCTTTTAATAGAATTTTTTTTCTTGTTTTCCACCAAGTTTTCTACTTTTCCATATGTTTTGCTAAATTTCCGTTTAGTTTTTCATTTTGCAATAAAGTTTTTCTCATTCCCAATTAGTTTTCCATATTACCGGCAAGTTTTCCACCTTTCAATTTAGTATTCCACAAATTAAGCTGCTTTTTGATTACGCAGAAATTTTCCTGTTTCCATTAAAATTTCAACTTTTTCATATATTTGTCTACTATGCCATTTACTTTTGCACTTTTCTATTGAATTTTCTATTTTTCCGGTATCTTTTCCACTTTTCTATGAAATTTTCTAGCCATTAAGCAACTCTTTCATTGGGAAGCAATTTATTGTTTTCCATTTAGTTTCCAACTCTTGCCTCTGATTTTTACATTTTTCCATTCAGTTTTCTATTTTTCAATCTAGTTTTCCACTTTTCCACTCTGTTTAACGTTTTTCCGGCGGTTATAACTTTACCACGAACGTCAAAAATGACCTGCACATTGCCATCTACCGGTAAGTATTTTCAGCTATTTAAGCATTCCGCAAAAATCCAAAAATAGACTACTAACCGCCATCTACCGGTCGTCGGAATATTATTTATATATTTATTATTTAATAGCAAATGAATAGCTTGCTTCGCGAAATAGCAAATGAATAGCTTGCCTCGCGAAATAGCAAATGAATAGCTTGCCCCGCGGAATAGCAAATGAATAGCTTGCCGCGCGGAATAGCAAATGAATAGCTTGCTATTTCGCGGGGCAAGAAGACATTCGTTTGCTATTTTCTCAGGATTGGCTGGGGCTAGGATCCTGAAAATGGTCGCAAATGAAAGAGTTGATGGAGGCGCATCCTTGATACTACGCAGCACCCGCTACCTCCACGCCTTCTCACAAAACGTTACCTGTGTAATTCAATTTTGTGTAACTCAAAATTGCTATTTCGCGGGGAAGAAGACATTCGTTTGCTATTTTCTCAGGATTGGCTGGGGCTAGGATCCTGAAAATGGTCGCAAATGAAAGAGTTGATGAAGGCGCATCCTTGATACGTATATATATATATATATATATATATATATATATATATATATATATATATATATATATATATATATATATATATATATATATGTATATACCTACATTTAACAATAGGGTTAAAATAAATAAATACTATGCGCAAATAAGTCAATTCAGTAATAAATTCCTAAATTCTACTAAATATTCGCATCTGCTTATTGTTTATATAGGTATGAATAAATTTATCACCTGCCCATTAAAATTTTCAGCTCTTTTACTAATAGATAATACTGCAAATAAATTGAAACGTTTTTGACTCATTTTACTGAACTATAAGTTTTAAAAGTTTCAGCATTCTTTAGATTGCTAAATCATCTTTCGGAATCTCCTGGTATAATTGGAGTGACAAAACGTATTTGAAATAAATTATTTGTTTGCCAAACAGAAGTAAACATATTATTATCTTTACAAAAAGCTTAACAATTCAGTAGCAAATGACATACATATTTTAGAACAATTAAACATTATATATGAATTTTGACTAGATTAAACTGGAATATAAATATATCCCAAACTTATCTATCCCATAGCACGAGGATCATATATGGAAGTTTTTTCACCATTCTTTCCTTATAATTAGGCTTCCTTAATTTCAAACTATTATAAATAAATTTAATTTAATTTAATGAATCAAATCATAGATTGCATGAATTTAAAACATTATGAAGAATATCCGAATATTTTATTAAAAAGTCACTGGAAAAAATTAAAATTATCATCATTCATATAATTGTACAGTTCGGTTGCTTCTATTATCGTAACAACGTCAATTTTCGTCAAATAAATCAAAGCAGTAAATTAGATGCCCCAGGCTTTCAAAAACAGATTGTATAATTCGGGGACTGAAAATTCCGGCAAATATCCACCGATCTTGGGTAGCATAGTACTGTACATAATACTTCTTTGAACTTGGTAAATTTTGACTAATAAATATTTATGCTTTGAATAGCACAAAAATTAAAAATTGTCACTTCCCGCATTTGACGAAAGAAAACTTTTGAAAAGTATCTTCAAAGATGAGTTATATTGCAAACAATGTATATTGATTTTTCTCACACATCTTTAATGCAATCAACATTTTGCATCAAATATCATACGTACAGACCTGTCTGTATCATATCAAATTATGCTTAATCTAAGCGCACAATTTGTGTATCATATTTGGCACCTGAACAATAATATCAACAAGCACTGTAGAAGCAAAACAATCGTTTACTCTTCAATCGCAAAAACTAATTTGCTTAATTTAACCCACTGGTACTACACACATTTCATTCAGCTAGCGAACGACGAACAAGCGATATAGCAATATAAGCTTAATTTTAGGACTTAGGCTCAGTGCTGTCGTTGTACTTCGATCGGAGTATTTGAACTCCGTTTTTAGTTACCGTACTACTGTACTCCCTTCACTTGTAAAGTACTCCCTTTTCATTGGGAACAGTTTTAAAACTCATACAGTGCAGAAAATAATTATAAAGTCACTCTATTTATTTAAAATCCTTTCTTTTGGAGGACCTCAATTAATCTACTTGGCATCGATGAAATTAATTTTTTCATTATATTTTCTTCAATTCCATTCCATTCTGCTTTAATTGCTGTCTTCAGCTCCTGGACAGTATTGTATTGCTTGCCGTCTCTGTAAACTCGATGAGCCAAAATGTCCCATACGTTCTCTGTAGGATTTAGATCAGGGCTGGAAGCGGCCAATCAAGCACAGGTATATCCTTTTCTCTAAACCCACGTTTGGTGTATTTCGAAACATGGATAGCCGCGTTGTCTTGTTGGAAGATAAAATCCGGTCCTATAATCTGTACGGCGTTGTCGATTAGCATATCTTCTAATAACTCTGTATACATTGCTGGATTCATACGAGTGAGAACCCATACTAATGGAAGCTTACCATGATGGAAAACGCTCCTCACACCATAACAGAGTCACCCCCGAAATTTCCGCTCATTCTTATTTCCGGAGCCTTTCGTAAATCATGCCAAATAAAATTGGCAACCATTTGGGCCATCCATATTAAATTTCTTTTTTACCGCACCTCAGGATTCCTGCGAGCTCTTTGCTCAATTTTTTTCTTCTTTTACCTCGCATTTCAGTAGTTCTTCGCCTTCAGCAATTTTTCCCCACGCCTGATCGTACCCTTTCTACTGCTTTAACTAATCCTTTGGAAGTCGAATCACTAATGTTGTTCCTCGATGGAAGTGATAGCCTCGGTGCTGACGGCATTCAGAATTTTTTCACCAAATCACTGTCTTCCTCTTTGTGTATTCCTCTGTCAATAATTTTCAACATTAGCATCTCGCAAGGGTCTATCCCGCAAGGGTCTATTCTTGGTCCTTTATTGTTCCTTTTGTTTGTTAACGGTCTTCCTTCCCTCTTTAACTCACCCTGTCTTTTGGACGCTGATGATCTCAAAATTTTCAGAGTGATAGAATCCGCTAGTGACTGTTCTTTATTGCAGAAAGATCTGGATAAGTGTATTTTGAATGAAATATTTTATGTGTTTAATTTATTTACTTATGTATGTACCTTAGGGTTACTGAAAGTTTTTCTTCAGGCGTAATCGAATTTGCTCAGCTTTTTTGGATGCTTATTATATTCATTCATATTATTTCAAAAGGTCTGTTCGCGTACCTTAATCTTTTCAAATATATGCAAATACATTCTCAGTAAGTTGATTTTGTACTCTTGTTGCAAGCGAAATGGCGCCACAAAAATGAGCCTCCTTCAAAAATATGTTGCTGCTCCAATACGCGACCATACCTATAGTAACAATCATATTATTCTACAATTATATTATTCTATTCCTTAGAATCTCAAAAATAACATACAAAATGCATATGTGCTCGATTCATAAATTGTAGGTATTCAAAAATTGCATTCACTTCAACAATGATGAAGTTTGCCGCATTGCAGTCGCATACATTAACGTGAAGTCGGCTTCGAATTTTTCAATCCTCAATCGCTCGATCCGCGTCTTTTAACGCCCAAGTCGATCCAATCCTGTAAAATTTCGTGATCGGATCGACTTAACTCAAATCAATCCACTGCGCGTATACAACACGGCTTGACTAATCCTAATCCGGTTTGAAACCACGTTATAAACGAGGCTATTGTATCAAGTCCAATTAAAATAAAGGGTGTCTTTTTTTTACAAGAGAACAAAGTGTTGTTACAGTTTGAGAAGAGTAAACCTCTCACATGTAGTCGAGTTTATCGAGAGACTGCTATGTTTTACCTTTTCACTATACTTTTTCTTTCGCTTCGTTGTAATGCAGGAACATGGTGGGAATTTATTGGGTGAAGAAATCAATGGTATAGAGAAAAAGAAGGCCGCAACACACATATGGTGAACACTGTTGCCAGATTGGGCGATTTCTCGCCAATTGGGCTATCTTTCCGCTGCATTTGGCGACGAAATTTAATTTTGGGCTACTGGCGACTTTTTGGGCTCCACTGCCCAGCACCGGTTTCAACTGCTAAAAATATGTAAAGTTGAATTCGCAAAGCATTTCCTCAATCTTGAACGGAAATCTCTTTACTTCATATTTTAAATTTCGGTTGAACCTAAACTTTATTTCTAGTCTATTATTTGACCGTCTGCCTCAAGTGGTCAGCAAGAAGATTGAAATTTAAATCTGTGCGTGTAAAACTCATAAGTTTGAGCAAATGATCAAAATACACTCAGCACGGAAACAATTTGGGCAAAAGCCAATGAAGTAAAATCTGCTCCTGGATAACAAATTTTCAAAGAAATATGCGAGCTCGATTTTTTACTACTATATCTTCCTGCATCTAATAAAATAGTCGATGTATGTTTTAGTTTGATGAATAACATATACACTAAAATTTGAAATAAAATGCAAATACATTTTTTGGCAAATTTGATGCGAATTTTAGTTCTCTTGAATTTCAACAAAATATGTTGCAACGACTATAAAATACCACCAGATATGATACAAATACTGGATTCTTCAATTTACACGTTTACTACATCAGAAAATGAAATTGTTAATATAATTTTCGACTGTATAAGAGTATATAGATAAACAAAAAATAATAACCCATGTGAAGTGGATAACAATTTTTTTTTTGCATCTAATAAAAAAAACTGTTGGCATAATTTAGGCCTCGACCTATTGTGTGGGAAGAGTTGGGCGCTTTTGGGCTATATCAAAAGTCAAATTGGGCTCCATGAACGAAAATTTTCTGGCAACACTGATGGTGAACGTTTCGAGAAGATATTCGACGAGACGTTCAGCAAGGCATAGGGTGAAGATGGCTTATCTTATAAAAAGATATCTGCCTACTATATGTATATATGCTCACTTAAAGTTTTCACTTTTCTGCATGGTGTAGAATTAAAGTGTGCAGATATGCGTATAATGCAGATAGCATTTTCAGTGTTAAAAAATTTTTTTTTCCCAATATTCAAATAGTGTACCTGACTTACATACTCTTGCATCTTGTACAATATGATGCATATTGTCCATGATTAAGTAGGCAAACCAAATCGGTTTGTAAATATCATTGGAGCCAGCGCCATACCTTTTTTAAATCCCTTTGACTCGACACCCGACAAAATTTCGAGCGACCCGAAGCTGAGGCGAGACCTTCATGAACCCTCATGAAACAGGCACGCGCTGGCAATAAAACCATCCACACTCTCGTGCTCGTCATATCTTAGCAAGTGTGTGGATGGAGAGAAACAGGCAAGAATCGACGAGGAAACTATTCACACTATCGTACTCGGTTATTCTTGTCAAATCTCATGAAGAGCGTAGACCCACCTTCACAGCTCACCGGTCCCCAATTATTTACCTTTTAATCTGAATCTTGGCGTGAGGGTAACTAATTCTGCTAAAGACTTGAGCTGTGTAGAATTTTGACTTCTTGAAAAGAACTGCTAAAGAACTTCGACGTTATTTGATGATTGAATGGCTTAAAAGGAAAATTGTTGAATTTAAGAAAAAATTATGATTATATCTGCTATCGAAATGTTCCGCTCAAGACAACAAAAGGTCGATGATTTTGAAAAATATCAATGATAGCTTTTATAAGTTTGAAGGTATATTATCAAAAATTAACATTTTTTAATGTAAAAAGGCCCATGTATATCTCGATAGTAAAAAAGTCACCGTTTAGTTGTTTTAGATACTTTTATTGTTCTACATATTCATAGCTGCCTCATTATATTAATCCTTGTATTTCTAGTCCAAAAACATGAATTAAATCAAAGTGTAATGTTTGGTACTTTAAGAAAAATTTTGTTACACTTTCAGGTTATGACTACAAGTAATTAGGAAGCGTTGTACCCAACCGCTCTGTTACAGACGATATGGTATGTATTTTTTTGGCGATTTCTATATTTTATGACTTGCATAGTCATTTATTTTAGTTTCATTTCTAAATTTCATCCATAGATTTTACAAGTGACTATAAAGAGTATTTTTAAATTTGAATTTTCAAATCTGGTGTGAATGTGACGATAAAAATAAGATTCATACAATTTTACAAGCCTTCTCTTATGTGACGCTGATAATATTTACCGACTGCTATCGTTCTTGGGTAAATATAGTATCATGAAGTAGCGAATTCAGTTCCTTGAGCATGGGAAAACAAAAAACTACAAAAAGAAGACAAACAAAACAACGAATTTAGTATTTTTTAAGACTCAAACATTGTTGACTGAATGAATTTTTTGGTAAAGGTCCAAATCATCATCTGCCAATGAAAACTTTTACTTTCCCAAGATGACAGCTAATGCTCAATATTTCGTAAAACAATGTTCAATTTGCAGAGAAAACAATTAAGACTGACATTCCAACAAGCCTTTCATAGATTCAACTCCAGTTCCATCCTATCTCACACAATCCACATTGAATTGTTTAGTACAGAAATCAGCCTTTATAAAATCTTTGCTAGCGGATTATCTTCAAAATAAATTTTACAAAACACCGTCCTACAAAAGCGAAGTCAACGGCCGCGTCGAACGCTTTCACAATACGCTCACCGGAATTATGAGGTGCTTGGGGCTTATGTCAAACAAAATAAATGACCAGGATTAAAATTAACAGCCAGATACAAATCTGAAGTAGGAAAAGAAATTGATAATTCAACAGTCTTAACCGAGTCCGGGAAAATCATTCATACAAATAAGAAAAGATAATGATTTTTCTTTAATTCAACCTCCATGTTACAACCTGCAAAGCTAACATCCTCGATTATAAGAACTTCCAAATTATTAAAACGAAAATTGGCGAAGCAAAAATCAAGTTAGAAAAGAAGTAATCTTGAAGGTCTGTAAAGAATAATGTAAAATATAGCACGATTTTGTAACAAGCTGGTAATACAAACTAAGACCCATAAAAGAAGAACTAATTAAAATCAAATAATGGTCTAGACTTTGCAAAAACTAGTGTGATAAATACAATAAAATTACTAAAAGGCTGTCCACTTTTCTTTACTCGTTTTAAAGGGAAACTGCCACGTGCAATATAATTTTTTTTTTAGCCGCCAACTTCGATTTTTCACAGCTTTATTGATCTCGTTTCATCGGCGTGCAGATCCAGAATAAATAACAAACCTAAATACATGCTATCAAAAAGGATTGTTAAGGATCCAATATTACGACAGAATAGACAAGCAGGCGTAATATGAAATAATCGACATATGAAAAGTAATATACAGAAAGCGCAAATAAAATGTATTAATGGTAATGTGGCAAACATAGGATATATTATAAAATTAAAATTTTGACTTTATATGCACTGGACAAGGGTATTGAGTCAGCACTGGTGCCATCGCCGTACCTGACCAGATTCCAGTTATTTCTCTTTTCCTAATTTCTAATCTCGGGGCTGTCACTTTATGATGCAGGAGACCTGGAAGACTTTGCGTCGAAAATGCATCCTTTTTAAGAATGCAATACCTCCGTAGCCATGAGGCACTCACTTCATCACTTTGAAAACATCTTTTTAAATCATTTAAAGTAAAATAATTTGAGCAAACTCAGCTATCCTCTAGGTTTAAATTGCTGGTTTTACCTCTTATTGCCACCCACACACGTCGAGCACTTTGTTGTTGGAATACGATAAAAATGCAGCTTTGATTCTACGTTGCATGACTTTAGTTTCTTATTATTGTTGCTTTTGCGACCATACACTGCACAACCGACCACAAGCTAAAAACACTTTTCTTATAAACATCGCTTGTTGCTTGTCGAATACAAATTTTTACTTAAATTTTTAGACAGGTTTTAACCTTGATATCGAGCTGTCGCCAGTTTATGACACAACTATATTTTGTATTTTTTCTGTTCAACATCAAATACGAAAAAAAAAGTATTTTCATTCCTAGTCCTTTGCTTGAGTTATTATGCCCCGATTACACATATGGCGAACGTTTCGCCACTTGCGAAATTACTCCTCAAAACATTCGACGAGCATTCAAAGTCTTCACTCACAATCCGATTATTTAATCGATACACCCTATTTGATTTCAGTATGCCGTAAAATTTGTCCTGTCCCCATTGAGAAAATTTGAAGAGTGTGAAGTTAAAGTGCGATCTGCATGTGGTGTAGACAGGTAGGATTTTATGCCCGATTTATACATTGGAACGAGCGTCTCGGGTACAAGAGTAAACAAGACTCAACAAGACATTGGACGAGACTCAACAAGACATAGGGTGTATTGTTTACTTAGGATATTGCACCGTACAACACGGACCATACACCATGCACCTTTCATAGGGTGAATTGTTTACTTAGGATATTGCACCATGCATCTTTCGACAGTTGTGAGCTGTTTTGTTCAGTTCAGTGAACGATGACTGAGGTACGGGCTGTGGCTATTGCAACTGCCTGGTGTGCGTTGAGTTATTTCAATCTGGGACACGCAAACACATGTTTGAAGTCCCGGCGAAAAATTCGAAAATTTAAATGAGCACATGCTACCCTCTCGAATCCCTTTGACTTGATGCATAAAACCGACTTCGCTTCCAGCGGCTTCGAACTCGGACGAGACGGTCATAAACACTCAGGCACAGCAGTAAAAGGATCATTATCCCTTCGTAAAACAAACAAGAGCCGACGAGCAAACCATTTACACACGCGTGCTTGCCATGAAAAACACAGCCGAGACTAGACAAGGAGACCGTTTACACACTCACCTTGTCTCACCGGGACTCGACTAGCAATTTTCTCTGCAATTTCCGATTGCAACGACTGTCAAATTTATGGTATGCCATCTGTGCGTGGGGAATTTCATGGCATGCAATTTCATTTCGAAAATGCCTCTGAGCGGGAAGGTTGTGCGCTGTATCTGAGCGTCAAATGCTCTTAAGGAGTTATTTGAAATGCAAATTCGATTTTTTCGCAATTTCCCACCATTTCATTGCTCAACGACATCTAAAAATCCCTTTAAATTCAAAATACCTACATCTTCTTATAAGAAATAAAGCATTCCCATGGTTCAGCGCCATTTTGAAACCAAGAACTGTCAAAATATTGCAAGGCAGATTGCCGAGCAAATTGCATACCATATTGCCTACCATTTATGGCAGACCATAAAATATTGCATACCATAGGCTGCCTCCACTGGCAATTTCAAATTTCATGCAATGGGAAATTGCTAGTGGAGGCAGCCTGTCTTCATTTGGCATTACTCGGCGAGCATGTAATTCCGGCTTTACACTTACACTTCGCACCCTTCTGCATGGTATGAAATTTAAGTGGCAATCTCGTGTTGGTATTTGTTTATAAATATTCGAACAGTGTGCCTTATCCGTGCGCATGCATCTTGTCCGATATGAGGCGTCTTGTCCGATATGAATCATCTTGCCTATGATTTCATGAGTAAACTAAATAAATTGGTAAATATCATTTACACACTCGTGCTTGCCATGAAAAAAACAGGCGAGAATAGACGAGGAGACCATTTACACTCTCACCTCATCAGCGTTTGCAACGTTTCGGGAAGAGTGTAATTGAGACTTAATAGGGAGAGTGAGAGTGTGATTGAGACTAAATCCCTTTGATTTGGTCATCCAGAATTTACTTTAAGCAACCTTTATTCCGCAATGATTTTCTAATTATCCTCCAAAACCTCTCTTATCCAAGCCCTTTGTACACCGTAATTTTTAAGCTTTTTGCAAAATTTTGTTCTAACTGTCATTCATTTATCTGATTGCATTTATTTGTTATCTATTTATAACTTATTTGCTTTGTATTTTGTTATTTATTTATGCGTTATTCAAAACTTCTTGCACCCCATTCCGCTCACGTAATGGCCCACCTTCGTAATCCACCAATCGTATATTAGCCAGAATAACTTTATGGTAATGAAATCTTTTTAGTTTTTAAGGAAACTTTCGCAAATTAAATTTTAAGCAATCTTTGTCGTTCTGTTATTTATACGAATCCATTTTTTCCAGGGCACAACATGGCCTCAGAACTACTCTGCAAAAAGGAAGAACGTCACAAATTTGAAATCGGAAAACGAAAAAACAGCGCTTACTACCAACCACATTTCGAAAATCAAAACAAACGTCAACTACAGTATTCTTGCATTGGGCCGATACGACAGCAAACTGTTGAAAGCCTATACTCCTCCTCTCCAAGCAATCGCCTACAGGAAGCCAGTTCCAAAAAATGCCATATCACTTCAGATGATAGTGACTTTCATAGTGTCAATAATGATGAATTTTTCGAACAAGCGACCACAAAACGAAGAACTAATTCACCAAGATACGTGGATGAGCAAGCAATGGAGGGCAAAGTGGAGAGTTTGGGGATTTGGTCGTTGGTATCGAAGGATCAAGTGTTTAATGAACTTGTTTTCTATCGTAGCCAAATCTTTAAAATCGCCAATCAAGCGATCAATGCATGTAATACAGGGAACTATAAGCAATGTGACAGCCGACTGCAATGCGTGGAACGAGAAATGGGAGAAAAAAGTGTATCACCATCGCTCGATTGTTCGAGTGAATTCCACACAGGGCAACATGTTGGCCAGCTTAGCCGCTATGCTGCCAAGCTATGCTGCCAAAGCAATTGTTCTTCGCCTAGTAAAGACGCATGCACTGCAAACTATAAACTATCTACAACGACGAATTTTGAGAACTCAAATAATAAAAATTCAAATATTAATAATAAGAGTAGTTATAAACCGTTATCAAAATGTCCGAATAAGTGTTTTGTTGAATTTTATTACGGAAATTTTAAAATGCGTTACTGTTGCTGCCCATGTAAATGTTCTGTTACTGCCGCCATATGGTCACGATCCTCTTCACTATCAGCACCAACACAACCTTCACAAGCATCCTTCAAGAAATCCACGCTACTGGCGCAATGGCCGTGGCAATCAATGCCGGCCGGATCGAAAGCAATGACAAATCGAAAACCCGAAATTCTGCTTTCACAACTTCCTAGCTATTCTCCAGAGCATACTTCATCGCCAAGTCCAGAAGAAATTAACAGCAGAGAATACCAAGATAGAAACCAATATTTCGCAAAATCAAAACGTAAAATCTTGTCAGTGGCTAGAAATGAACTTCCAACATCATTGCTATCATCGTCTGCAACACCGATGTCAAACCAGATCAGTGACTATCAACCGATCAGACAATATCACCAGCAACAACGTATCTTATCGTTTGTTTTCAGCGATTTGCAGAAAGTTGTTCGAGCGTTTCTACCGTTTCTCATCCTTTTTAATATGTTGCCGTTACTTTATGCAGGTAAGTTGATTTTTTATATGATTGGGGATGTTTGGAGATTTTATTCGCTGAAAAATTTTGTACGAGGGGCATTTAAATATAAACGAGAGTTTTGTAATAGAAGAACCGACAATAAAAATGGGGGATAGGAACGTCAGGATTCAGCAGTAGGGATATGATAAGACTGTTCAGTCCTTCGTATAGCCATTCAAGTCCTACCAAAGACCAGTAGCGCAATAGATGAGGTCGAGGTTGTTGCGCAACGCATCATAATAAAATTTATCGTGAACGAAAGCATTCAACCCAATGAAATTTTTAAAAGACTTTCTTCTAAGTTTGGTGAACAAACTTTATCCAGGGCCCGAGTGTTTGCTTGAGCCAAACAATTTCCTGATGGACGTGAAAGAGTCGAAAACAAATCGCATGATCGACGACCTAAGACCAGCATTACAGCGGACAATATTAGTGCCGTAAGAGACATGATGGAAGCCGATCGGCATCAAACGGTTCATGAAATCTGTTTAAAAGTTCAAATAAGTGTTGGGAGTACACAAACCATAATCACTGAAGAGCTAAATTTTCGTACAGTTTCAGCAAGATGGATTCCACGGCTGCTTGCCGAAGATCAGAAAAACACTCGATCCGAAATTTCAGCAAGGCTTCTTGAGCGCTTTTAGGCTCAAGTACAGGCTTTTCTGCAACGCATTGTCAACTGCGACGAAGCATGGGTGCACCATTACACACCGGAGTTGAAATAGACAAGTATGGAATGGAGGATGAAAAAAGTGAAAGCTAGAAAAGTTCTTGCGACTTCTCTTTTGACTCCGGTGGTGTTTTGTTTGTTGATTTTCTCCATGATCGAAGAACAATCAATGCTGCATACTATTGCTAGCTTTTAGATCAAGTTAAAGCTGTCCACCGCAACAAAAGCCGAGAGCAACTCATCCGTGACGTCATTCTTTCTCATGACTACGCCAGCCCCCACACAGCTGCACTAACAACAGCCAAACCAGCAAAAATCCACTGGAGAGCCTTAGAAAATCTTCCGTATCACCTTGTGATTTCCATTTGTTTGATCCACTCAAGAACGTATTTAGGGGCCAACATTTTCAAATTTTTCTATGGCATACATGATTAACCTAGAGTCTACATTGGCCATGAGCTCTGCTATATGCGATGGCAACGAATGTCAGTTTATGGCATGTCATCTGATGCCTGGGCAACGGCATGTCATGCCATATCATTTTGAAAATATCATTCAGCAGTGAACATATGCCCGCTATCCGTTGTTTGAGAGCACTGCGAAGGTTAGAGGAAGCAGAATGTGAGGAAAGGCGCAAATTTAGGAAGAGGCGAACATATATTTCCATAAGCAATCTTTTTTTGCATTCGTTTAGGGTTTGTAACACTATTTCCCTCAACATCGCCATTTTGAAAATGAACAACTGTCAGAATATGGCCATACTCATGGCCATGCAAATGTCTTGCCATATGGCTTGACATTTATGGTATGCCATCAAATATGGTATGCCATGTACCGTCTACATTTTCCATTTCCATGGCAAGTCGAATGTTATGCCATCTCCCATGGCCAATGTGGACGCGGCGTAATGTACGGCAGTGTAGGAGGCAAATTAGCTCCTCCGTTGTCTTTGATGTACCATTTGATGTACCTTTGATGTACCTTTGATGTACCAGATACTTACTTTCATTCTCCTGTTTTACGCTTAATACGTACCCATACCGACCTCCAACTTGGTCCTCTTCCTCACTCTAAGGCCATCTTTAAAAGTAGTATTCGCAACGCAATATTTGCTGCTGATTAATTTATGTATCTTTATATCATTCGTGGCTTTGAATTTCATATTTTTAATTTTCTCAACATTTAGTTTCTGTTTTTATTTTCTGTTTGTTATTTTCTGTTCCTGTTTCTAAGCTATCCTATTTGTAATTGAGCGTTTTGCCTGTAAATGGATTGTTGAATAAATAAATAAATAAAGAAATAAAATTGAAAATCTCTTGCGCAAATTTCTGCGAGACCTACCCGTTTCGTTTCAATAGCAGGAGATTCAAAATTTACCCAAACGATGGGAAAAGTGTGCTGTTATTGGGAGGTTATGTGGAAGAATAATATACATGTATTGTCTTTTCTTTGAATATATTTTCATTAATAAATAAAGTCTCGTTTATATTTAAATGCCCCTCGTACTTTTAAACGAGCTTAAGCTTTTTTAACAGGTGTAAAGTAAAATGGATTTGAAAAATTAAAATATATCTAATATCTAAAATCTAAAATATATTAAATTATCCAAAATTTTATGAATTTAAAATGGATTTTAGACTATATTACGCGATCAAAAAATCATCGCAAAAACATTTCCAAATTGAGACAGGTCAAAAATTTTTGGCGTTATAAAGAAACCAAATTTAATTCAAAAATAAATAAATGAATGCTTTGAAATTTTTTTAAAACTCTTCGATTCTTCCAATATTCGATCCAGATCAGATATTTTGACTATTTACGACCCGAAGAATCTCTGTCTGAAATGTTATTCGTAAGCAGCAATGGTGCAAAATAGCTAAAAGTAAATTAGATCTGAACCAGAACTTGCATCGTGCAAACCCATATATGCATGTATATATACATATTTCTACATATATATATATATATATATATATATATATATATATATATATATATATATATATATATATATATATATATATATATATATTTATATATATGTATATAACTATATATATATATATATATATCTATATATATATATATATATATATATATATATATATATATTTATATATATGTATATAACTATATATATATATATATATATCTATATATATATATATATATATATATATATATATATATATATATATATATATATATGTATATGTAATATATATATATATATATGTATATGTAATATATATATATATATATATATATATATGTATATATATATATATATATATATATATATATATATATATATATATATATATATATATATATATATATATATATATATATATATATATATATATATGTAATATATGTATACATAGCTGTCATGAGCTAGGGTAGGATGGGTAAAAGAATACACTCTCTTATAAAACATTTTTTCCAGAATTTTGCTGAAACAACGAAGAAGGGAAATGAGACGGTAGTTTGAGGAGCATGCCATGAAATGCAAAAACAAATCGCATTGGGGACAATCAGTGTCCATCAATAGACACTGGAGAAGAGGGCAAATTACTCCTGAAATATCAAAAAATTAAAATTTATCAAATCGAATCTAATTGTTACTAATTTTCGAAAAAAAAATAGTATTAAACTCGTTTCGCCGAAAATTCATATTTCTTATATATATATATATATATATATATATATATATATATATATATATATATATATATATATATATATATATATATATATATATATATATATATATATATATATATATATATATATATATATATATATATATATATCAGCAAAATGATTTTCCGAGATAATCTCTGGAGTGGCCGATCCGATTGAGCTGAAATTTTAGGAAGACGTAGATGTATATAATAGGTAGGTCCACAATTTGCTAGAATTCAGATACCTTAAACCTTTTGTCGGGTGCCAGGTTGGTATGTCAACTTGTAAACTCTTTAGCCCAAGAGGACATTCCGCTGTAATGTCATGCATTCCTTTCAATGCCGCTGATGATTCGACAGATATTGCGGACTGGCACATCAGTTTGTCTAAAAGGGTGGAAACCATGAGTTGCCCTTTATCATAGCGGTTATTCAAGATAGACCATGCTGCTGTATCAAGCGCTCAGCTTCACCAGTAAGGTTTACTCTAAGGTACCTCATCTTTTGTGCATTACCTAATGATTGTTCATGAATCATCTGCGCGAACAAATCATGGAATGATTTCCACTTAGCATAATCCCCATCAAATTTAGGAATAGTCACTTGTGGTAATTTAAGATGAGGTTCAACTGATGCAGTTTGGAACGTACTGGAGTTGCATTTTTCTAAGCCCGTCTCCAGAAAGACTAGAAAGTCTTGATTGCGTGCTTCGATCGTAAAATACTCCTTATTAGTGTAATCGACCGATGCGGAATTAGGTGCATATTGTTCAATGTTTTGATGACCATTTCGCAATTCATCCCAATATCTTCCGACAGTTGCTATCTTCATAGTACTGTTTCAGTTGGGGTTGCTCTACGGAATTAATTCCGTTTATAATATATTCGAGAGCGCGTACCCTTGAGCGCTGGTGCCTGATGAGGCCTGCTACCTCGATGTTACTATCACTTAATGAAGGCTCATTAAAGTTTGCAGTCTCGTGCTTCTTTGCTTCTTCGTCACTTTTGTTGCTTGATGCGCTTGGTAGACTGTGCATGAGAATGACTATCGAATCTCTTGCCCTTAGATATTCAATTTCTACCGCTGAAGTAAGGTGCTCAGGAAATTCGCACGAAAATTCTTTTAGTTACTCATTTGTTTTGTCGAATGTCTTCCAGATTTCTCATAATCGACCCAACCGATTAGTGAGATATTCGATGGTTTTTCTACTCAATGAATCTTTCTTATAATTTGAAATGATTCTCTTAAGCTCCTGGCCCATGTCATTCTGTTTGGACGTTAATTCCAAGAGCTGATTTTCCTTTGTCGTCATGGTTTCGCTAGTAATTCGATCCCAGAGTTGACAGGAATACGTTGATTAAAATCGACTGATCTGTGTTGCGGCCCCGAGTACGCCCTTAACTTTTCGAAGATTAAAATTAATTAATTCCGAAGATTAAATAGTCTGTGTTGTGGCCCAGACTACTCCCCTAATCTGCCTTACACCGTCTTTTGTAGGCAAAGAGGCAGCGTGACACTGCAAAACATTAGGATAATCACTTAATCAATCCCAACAGAAGATAAAAAAACTGAATAAATACCGAACGAATTCTCTTAAAATTCTGATCGGTGTAAAGTCCTGTCACAGTCGCCAAAATGTTTGTATAGCGATTAAGTTCTTTTACTTAGTCGCTTATCAGTTGAATACAATAAATCCACCTGACGCTATATTGTGCTACGGTTCAATACCATTGCACTTTCTTAGCAAAAAAAGACGGTACGCTCAAAATTGGTGTTAATGTACTATCACTTTATTTCTTGCACTTACTTAAATACCAAATAATTGTTTACATGGCTATTCGCTTCCGACCATTTCATGCTACATTCAAAACAAATATTACATAATATTATGATAGACATTTTCATGCCTCGTGCATTAAGCAGGTCATATTGCATTCAAAAAACTTGAACTTCAATTATTTATTTAGGTACATGCACAAAGCACAATTACAGCTACGTAATATGTTTATGCTGCAAGGCCGTTACTGCAAACTGATATTTGTTAACAAACATTATTGCGGGCAGAAGCCCAGTTGCTTATCCGCCGCTTATAAACTAGAACAGAAAATACAACTACTTTGCGATTTCGTGATATTGGCATGCATTTTATATTAAATAAACTGACATACTGAACTTATATGATTATTAAATTACATTACTATATTCTATGTCAATTACTAAAACGATGATCGAACAGTAACAAATATCACTTAACATGGAACAGTTATATATGGTTCGATCGCTAATAGAAACTCTCCAAGACTTTCAATCAGCAACGATGTCAACGAAGAGGAAACTTTAACGCCTGGGCACTTTTTGACTGGTCAACTAATCGCAGTGCCTCAAGTACCAGCATCGGAAATTGCAACGTTATTTGAAGGATGGCAATTAAAACAAAGGCGGTTGATCATAGAATAAAAAGATAGAATAGTCAATATCCATCCCGTCATTAACAGTGGCCAAAATTTTGAACCTACGGGTGAATTTGCAAGCAGGATAGTTAATGCTAGTCAAAGGGAAAAAATAACCTCTCATGAAATACCCGCTAGAATGCATATTACAAATTCAGCCAGAAAACGACGGGATTGTCCGAATTGCGATCATAAAGACATGTTGACATATTACGATACGGTCAGTTAGTTAGCTATGCCCATCACTTGTTACGTTGCCAGACTTGGAAGAACATCAAACTAAAAACATATTTACATATACATACATATATTAAACACACTTCAGAAGCTAAAAGGAATTCAAAATGCAATACTATGGTGGCTGAACACTCCAAATTGATTCAAGTGAATTTAGTTAGGTGTATGCTGTGTACAGTAAACATCTCCTGAAAATTTTGCTATACTGATTCTTTTATAATATTGCTTATGATAAATTAGACAATCCAAACATTTTAAATAACGTTTTGGCCTTAAGCATAGTACTGTCTTTCGATTTCACGTGAAATTTTCATACAAAATTTAATGTGAAACCTGTTCTGGCGAAAAATTAGGTTGAAAATAAGCAGGAGGTGTACTCAGTGTCAGTGTTTAGCATGAAAAAGTGATGTGCCTCCGCTCGAAAGAATGATCAGATAATGGAGACTTGTCAAAATTTAGCTTCGCGATTCAGTCAGTACCAGCCTTTAGAGAAAAACCATCTAGAGCCAGTATTTTCCAATGAAAAGGTAAACACGCATAATTTATGCTCTTTGCGAACATATACTTCAAGAGAACGGATTCGTTTGAATCAAAAATTTGTTTGTCAAATTTTACCCATATATTGAATATTTGGCATCTCTTTTTCCGCTCGATAACAAAATAAAAGCTTTAAAACAATATTGGAATCCTGATTTTTTTTCACTGAAGTAAAAAAAAAACTCTAGCGCCCCTGAACCGCTAGAAAACTAATTTTCGAAGAAATTGTCTTTGAGTGACAAAAAAATGTGGGAAGACGTAATACACTTTTTTGTTCAACCATTCCTTATCCCAAGCAACAAAACAACTATGACACAAATGATGAAAATGTTCAGTGCTGGAAATACTTTTCCAATGAAGCAGCAATAAGTTTACCTTAACAAGCTCATACTTAAATCAACTTATCCTTTGAATTTCGTTCTCATCGGAGGATTTCATGGAAAGTTTCAGTGGTTAAACGTTGTTTGAGGCTGCCATCCGAAAAATGTTCAAACCTCGGAAAATTTAAAAATTGGTTTCTAATTTTTATTGCAAATGCTTTCCATATGAGTACGTAATTTGAAGCATCTGTTGGTGCAATATTTACGAAAATGGCTAATGCAGGTTAGCCTGTGTCAGCAGCAAGACAAAAAATATACCAAATCTGCTTCACGTTAAGTTAAACCCAACCAGTAAATTTCGTTTCGATTGAATCACTACTCTGGAAGGTATACGGGTGAAAAGAATTTTAGGGTTACCACCCTCAAAACTATTCAAATTTTTAAAACGTTAATATTTGTTGTAAATTTTCATTGCAGGATCATTCTCAATTGCAAATCTAATGACATAATCGCTCAGTAAAGAAATTCCACAAAATTACAAAAATGGTTTCGTGATTTTTGTACGAAATTCCTGTCCTGTAAATTTCATTATGATCGGATTATCCGGTCGTCAGTTCTCGTGAACAGAACTTTCGAGTGCTGAAAATAGAGGTAATTTGGTGATGGGTTGCCGTTCTTATGCAAATCGGAATTTTGAAAATTTTATCTTGAGATGAAGGACAAAGGATAAAATTTATCAAAAATTTGAAATTTTTGTCAAAACTCAAAAGTTTTTCAGGAAGGTCAATGATTTGAAGGATTTTTTTTTCAGCAGTCTGCCACAGCTACAGGGTTACCTGCTTTATGCTGAAAATCTATATGTGTGAAATTTCAGTCAACATCAATACGCTCTGTAATTGTCACGATGATCCATTGTTTTTCTTACAAGTAATGACAAATCAAAACCTGAAAAAAATTCCTTGCCTACTTTTAGGCACCATGCACCCACACACGGCTCAAAATTTCCAATTCTTTATCATAGGCAAGCTTAGAACATAATTAGTTTTCACTCCCAATACTTTTCTTTAACAAAAATTTACACTGCTTGGAAATATAGGAGTTCCTCAAAATTCACTAAAACGCTCGCAGCCGCCAAAAGGTTTAGGATATCTGAATTTGAGAAAGTCATGGACCTACCTAGTATATACAGCTACGTTCTCCGAAAATTTCAGCTCAATCGGATCGGCCAGTTCAGAGATTATCTCCCTTAATCATTTTGCTGATATATATATATATATATATATATATATATATATATATATATATATATATATATATATACATATATATATATACATATATATATATATATATATATATATATATATATACATATATATATATATATATATATATATATATATATATATATATATATATATATATATATATATATATATATATATATATATATATATATATATATATATATATATAGAAATATGAATTTTCGGCGAAACGAGTTTAATACTGTTGTTCTTCGAACATTAGTGAAAACATTTTTTAGGTAAAATAACTTCTGAAGTACGTTTCATTGAGATATTTTCATCCTCTAATTTCCAAATAAACAAATAAAAGTCCAAAGCCAAATAAATGCGCCCTTCCTTGATACTCGCCCTATGCGGTGAATTCTCATTTACATTATGAATTTTCGCTTCCCCACGCTTGTCTTGTAATGCTTTCACCACAGATTTCTTACCCCTTCAGATAAATTTACTGAGCTCGGATCATCGAAAGCTAATGGAAGCTCACAAGCCCTGGGTAAAACTTTCCAGTGCCCAGATCCTACGTAATAGCAAAACACCTCAAAGCTGTGCGCAACACTGAAATACACTGGTGGTGTCGATATCTATGGTCAGCACTTTTCTTTTTTATAACTTTCATCAATATCGTACCACTTGAAACAATTCGCCCCCGCTTTCAACCTTTTTTTCATCATACCATCCCGGTCGCCGGAGAAATTTTCACCTCGCATTTGTCCTCCCAGCACACTACGGGAAGGTGAATTGTGTAGGGGTGGTCGCCACGTTTTCAAAATGGCACTAGAATGTGAATGCGTCGAAAAGAGTGTTTCAGGACACCATGTTGACGGGTTTTCCTATATATTTTTCCGTCATTATCATTTCGTCGATTCCTTTTTACGATTTTCCTAGTGAAAGTGTAAAATGTTCGGAGAGAGGGAAGGAAACGAATCACAGGCGTAGGAGAAAATTGAAAATTCGGCGCCGGCGAACTATTTTATGGTTTAGAATTAGTTTATACGTCGCGTTCGTGCAATTAGGCTGTTCATTTTCCTGCAGTGGGAAATCGAAAGTATACCAAGTGATGAATATTTAAACACTACTTTCATTTTTTCGCTTTTTCGCTTGAACATTTACGCTTCGCGCTTCCGGTTTTCCGCTTACCGTGCCTACTGCTTTAATAACTTCGATTGCATCTGAGAAAATGTTTGTGAGCTAATTTGACTTCAAACTTTTCTTCGCGTTTCTTCCAAAACAAAGATCAGCCGTGAATACGGTTCACCTGCATTAAATTTCGCGGACGCAGTCATTCTCGAGAGAAAGCTGTTGCAACGCTGGCCGTTATTGTTTTAGTGACCGTACCCAATTAAGGTACTTTCCGTCTTTAGCTTTCATACCCCGGAAATCGCGAAAAGGATTTTGATTCGATTTTTCATCTCCTGCAAGAACTGCTTATGATCTAATCCGGCACTCAATGTTTTTTCAGTTTTTTCGTCCGTGAGAATTATAAATAAATATAAAAGTGCATGCATATATATACATATATATCTGTATTATATAAATTTGTGCAAATGTGTAAATGGGAAAGGTAATCGGTTAATAGTCCAGTCGGTCGTTTCGATTTTCATCTCGGTGAAATTGTGAAAAAGCAAACTTCTGTCTTCAAAATACTACGGAATATATCGTACGAATTCAAGTGTTTTTTTTTAATTGATTCAATTTTGTTGCAAGCTCAACGTGGAGAAAAGAATAATAAAATCAAGATATGCCTTCAACAATTCCCGCTACTGTGTTATAGGTCTGATGTTTATAGATAATTGTGCGCGAGAAATATTGATAAACAAAACGTGTTGTTGTGTATGCTATAAAATAATTTAAATACACTAGGGTGATTGTTCAAAAGGTCGGCCACATTGCTCCTAATTTTCGGCCTGCTGCAACTCTTTTTTTTAAACCCTTTCTTGTCTCAAAAAACGGATCAAACTCGTTAGAAAGGCATCTAGTAAGTACATTGGCTATTGTTCCAAGTATTGCATTTTTCGATTTGACGATTCTGATTCTTGCTATGCGTCAAAAAAGTTTGGGGGGCCGACTTTTGGAGCAGGCCACTAATAGGAGCATTCACCCTAGTTCTTGTGGAATTAGGTGTTTCAAATTTCTACACTTGAGGTACAAAGACGAGAGAATTTTGTTTATTGTGCGTAATATTGGAAAATTAGAAGAATTTCAAAACTCTTAAACGCAATGAATAATTCTAGCTTTAACTATCATCCAACATTCGTTTATATTAGCATTCACAAAGTGCAAAATTCTGGTCTATATTTAGTATTCATTTACTCAAGTTCAAATTAAGTGATGAGATTGAAAATTTAATTTCCCTGAATAGACGATTTGTTCATCTAAATAGTATCATTAGTTTTGTCTTCACAATGTATACATTTACGCTAAGTGCATATGGCGTTTTACTGAATTGGAGCAAGAAGATCTCGCCAATATCTCAAGAAGTTCCATTGATGAATACAGGCTTTAATTGTTTTTTTTTTTTTTTGTGAATCTAAGAAGGTTTTCAAAGCATGCAATTGATTTACCGTATTTTTAATGGGCAAAGTGAAGCAATCAAGTGTAGTGTGGATGAAAAAATTGCATTTGTAAATAGTAATATTTAATATGGATGGATACGTTGAACAATTATTTGTAGGTCAATTTCATCCAAAACGATTTTCAGATTTCTTGTTCAATGTAAATTGAAGCAATAAGTGCAAGAATGAAAGTTGAAAAAAAAAAATACTGCTTTATTTATGGCCCAGAGATCGTCATATTTTGATCGTATTCGTAGAATTATAGCATTAAGGGTGGCGACTAATAAGCAGCCCGTCTGGAAGTCACCGCTGTTCGCTTGGGAGCCTTAGTTTTCACAAGAATTTCAACATATTTCAACATAAATGCTCTAAGTAAATGCACCTCATGCTTCGTTTTTAGCCGGGCTTGGAGCTGCCAAAACCAGAGTATTGTAAAGTTCAAAGCATTGTAAAACTTATTCTATTTAAGCACATTTAGGTACTTTCGAGATATTCAATGATTTGTGTTTTGATTTGTACTAGGGATATATGGAGAGTGCATTTTTCAATATTGATTTTAACATACTTCCACAAAAGATAGGTTTTTCAAATTTGGTAGAATGATGTAATAGAGCATATAGTTTTTGAATCCGGTGTTAACTCAGAAATGGGGCAAAATGCAGATAGAGCGTTTATGCTTTACAGGACAGTAAACATATCTATTCTTCCCTATAATTTTCGTAGCATTTGTCTGCACTTGTATCCATACCACATTGAAATTATATGCAAACTATCAGAAACCCGGATGTCAAATATGCACACTAAGAGGTAAGGACGTAAGTTGTCATTGCAAAATAATATGAAATTTATCGGTCTTTACCATTTAAACCCCTGAATCCATTTAAACACTTATTAATAAGCTAACTGGCAAGTAGCTACCTGCGAAAATAAATTCTAAGCGAGCAAGAACGCAGACTGTTTCAATAAAACTACACTTATCCATTTTCCCTTTTGAGTTTTGAGTAGTACTATATGCTTTACAGTGGTACTTTATGCTTCCTACAGTTATTACCACTTGCATCGTGAAGTTTGTTTTGAAAAAAGCTGTTCGTTCTTATTTTCACAACAAATTCACTCGTGTACTAAGAATTGTTTCGGTCGTTTGTTCATTTGGCCTGAAACTGACACTCGAGTGCTCGACAGCTCTCCAAAAAGCTCGAAGGTAAATGGGAAAGGAGAGAGAAGTTTTCAGAAGAAAAGTCAAATTCTCGAGACACACACCTGCAAGGTCGTATTGAGTTTTGAAAAAAAAATCAATGCTATTGTCACTAATATCAGAAATCTTTTGTTAGAATTAATTGGTAAAGATATTATGATTTCAATTAAATAGAGTAGTAATTTTTTTTTGAGGGTGTAAATGAGTAAAATCAGTTTGACTATGTGACCTGATAAGGCAAGAGATTTTTTTGGCAGCCAGTGCGGCATGTCGTTGTTTTTTTGGGAAATTAAATTGCCATTACAACACCGTAAGCTTGACTATCTGGATCCATTTGATGGTTTATATGCTACTCATTTTTCTTCAAATGGGATAACTGATTATATATGAATTATTTATCCCATTTGAAGAAGCTTGAGTAGCATAGTGGATAGAGCGCTGGCTTCTTGTGTGTGGGGTGCCGAACGAGGGTCCGTGCATCAAGCTTTGAGTTATCCCATTTGAAGAAGCTTCAGTAGCATAGTGGGTAGAGCACTGGCTTTTTGTGTGTTGGGCCGGAACGAGGGTCCGTGCACCAAGCTTTGAGTTTCATGGATTTAAGAATGGTCGTTCTACCACTACCAAGCTAATCATCAAATTGATGCAGTCTACACTGACTTGAACATAGCGTTTGCCCGTGTTAACCACTCCATTTTGATTTCCAAGCTGCAGCAATACGAAATTGCCGGATCTCTACTAAGATGGCTTAGTTCTTACCTCCTCCAGGGCAGTTTTGTGGTTTGCTACTGGACGCGTCCCCTGGCGGTGGAGAAGGGCAGCCCACATTGGTACGACGGCTTCAGAGAATTATGAGGTGTGAAGTGAGGTTTAACTGAGTGGCCGCCGAGACATAAGATTACATCAGTGGTATATCTGACTGTGGACGTGACTGTGACCAGATATCCAAAAGATTCGTGAACAAAAACCAAGAAAACCCAAAATCCACTTCCGTTTTCCTTGAAAAAGCATCCGTATTACTTTGCTTCCCACTATCTCCGATCCCGGGCTACTTAAAAATTTTATCATCTTCCACAGCCACACTACCCAACGCTGATCAAGCGAAATTGCAAAGTCAGATAAGGTTGATTGATTATGCAGTACATAAAACATGCAAACAAGAATTTGCGCTGCACGAATTCAAAAGAAGATTAACACGATATACAAAATTAGCTAGACAAAACTGGGTAATACTGGTCGCAGTATTTCGTCCATAGAATTGGATGAATTTTACAACCACCCTCATGATCCTAAAGAACTGCACACCTGGGCCCCAGGTAATGTTCCCAGCATTATTTGACGGCTACGGTAACCACGCTCGCTTAGTGCTCATCATTGATGCGTCGTAGCACTGCCGCTAGCAGGCAGCGATGGGGTTATGGTGTTCCTACATTGGCATTGGATTAGCGCTGATCCGGCTCTGTCCAGAACTTCACATGGCCTCCCTGCTTGCATTACATAATCATTAAAGCGATCATTAAGGCGACTGTCTATACGAACCTAAACAGCGGCTCTGAGGTGGGACCTATAATACATTATAAACAATAAAGTATTCGAAATAGACAGAAACACACCAGCGACGAATGAAGTTAATCCTTTTATTGGTAGGCCAAAGGTACATAAAACACCACCCATAGACAAAAGCTCCGTGAAAATACAATAAGGGCTGCCTGAAACACCTAGTACCCTTAATGCGGCTGTGGCAGGCAGTGCGGCCACTACAAGTAAATTGGATGAACTAACTCCGCGTGCAGAACGGTTTTTGGTCGAAAGAAACATACGCAGGCATTGCGTTGTAGTGGATATCTCTCCAGCAACGACAGCGCGCTCTTCTCCAAAAGGAATATAGCTTTCTTTTGGAAATGAAGAGAGGGCGCAAGAAGAAAAGATGCTACGAAAGTGCCAGTGAATAATTAAAAACATTGCAGCTGCATCTTAAATGCAGAAGAGGCAAGTGAAAGATGGCCTTCTTGAACTCGAATAGGTTCTGGAAGCTGTGGAAACTTGTATAAAAAGTTGGAAGAGCTGAGGGAAATTGAAGGAACCCAGCCTAAAAAACATGGAGTGAGGGATACTATCGAAACTTTATGTACTGTGCAACCGAAAGCCCAAAAAACAGGCAGGGACGCCTGAATGTGGCCCTAACCAAGAAAACATTGTGACGGCACTAACTGAAGTAGCCACCACCAAAGAGCACCCACGGGGGACTGTATTGGAAAAGCCAAATAAGGTCAATGACCGGCAAGATAAGTTGCCGAATTCTGGTTTATCTAAGAACTTAGTGTCGAATTCGGAGCTTAACAGAAAATAATCCACGCGGATATAAAACGAAATCATCTAGGGCAAAAAAGAAGCTGTGGTAATAAAACCTATCCAAGGGAAGAGTTATGCGGAAGTCCTTCTGAATATCCGGGACAGGATAAGTGACAGCGGCAATTCGGTTGGAGGGGATCCAGAACTTAAAAACTACCTTATTTCCCTCGAATGCATGGGAACAGAGGAAATCTGTCGTTGAACTGGATGAAGCAAAAGCTTTGAAGCTAGTTGATACTAGACGAATAAGAATTAGCTGGGCTAACGCAAAGATGCTCGGCGAAGCTATTGTGCTTGCTGTGCAACGACAGAGCCAAAAGCCAAGCATGTTCTGGCGTCAGGAACAAGCAAAGCTTTCCGAGAAGCACTCGATGTGCAGAAGTTTTTGCTGCTTAGATGAGGGCTCTTCAGGGGAGTCTGCAAAGATGCTGCACTGCGTACGGCTTACTTACGCGGCTTATGCATGAATCCAGAGCTCAAATCAACATTATCAGCGAACCATATCGAAGAAGAAATCCAGAGACATGGTATTCAAATACTTTGGACTATGCAGCCTTATGGGTTGCAGACACTCGGAAAGTTCGGGTTGATCGGAAAAGTTCGGGCAATGGATATGTTTGGATTGAAAACCGAGGAATCAGCTTTGTCAGCTGCTATTTTTCACCGAATGACCCAATTAAGGAATTTCGTAGGAAGATGCAAGCATTCTTTCTGACAAACTGGTGGGAGTCGGTGACTTCAATGCAAGGGCTTTGAAGTGGAAGATGCCGACTCAAAACACAAGGGGAGATTTATTATGGAAATGATGTCCAGGTTGAGTATGGTCGTGAGGAACAGGAGCTCATATGGCAAATAATTCACAGGGTTAAATGATTTTGACGTGAAACAATTGTAATTGACTTTTGGTTCCAATGCTGCTGAATCGTTGCCAGCACTGAGCATTTTCATCACTTATGTTATAGGATATGCTGCTTTCAAACTTTTATAAGATTCCGATAATGAATGCAACTGACACGGGTTTCAATTTTGAAATTCACGCATATGGTAGCCCTAAAAACCTTTAGATACTATGAGTTTCAATGCATTCTGCAGAACAAAGTATTGCATTGCCTTCAAAACAGGTTGGCTTTAATAAGGCGCACGTGTGGTAGAATATGCACCCAAAATCTGCACGATTCCCCTAATTTTCTCCGAATATTAGTACTTCTAGCGTTTCTGATGCGCTTGAGCTTTTTTGTTTCGAATGGTAGAAATCATAGGTAAAACTCACTTCTTCCGAATGTTGGATGATCAGGAAAAAGTTCAAGCAAATATATTTTAAAGATTGCGATTGTAAAAAATAGTTTAAATAATATGTATATTAACGTTTATTATAAGCATCATGCAATCAACAATTTATAATACGTGTACAAATTCTCGATTTGCGACTCGTGTGGCAGCTTGAGTGAAACAAAAATAAATGTGTTAATTTTATCTCAACAGCTCATCTTTAACCTGTGAATGCACTTTTTCATCCAGTAATACGAGTTTTCATATTCAAAAATGTACTAATGACTAATTACAAATGACTGCCAAACTGTTAAAAAAGTGTAAAAAGAATTTTATATTCAATAAAATCGACAAATAAAATGAAATGAAAAGGATATAATGCAAACTTGCTATAATCTTCTGCTACTACTATTTCTAGAGCTGCTATCCTCTTCTCAGTTTCGCCAACTTACTCGCTTCTGTAATTCAGTTTACTAATATACACTCAACGCACAGTGCAAGCTTTAACGACACACCTGCAACCGACGAGTAATATGCACATCAACCAACGCCCATTGAAGCAACTCAAATTAACAGGATAAAGATTATTGACAGCATATTTCTTCCGATCATAGCACGCATAATAGCCAAAGTTTGACTGCATTTTTCCTAAGCACGGCATAACACATACAAGGTATCCTTTTACAAGCATTCCGGAGTGAAATATAATCTTGGTGCTTTTAACGGGAATCTGTAATTAGTTCCGTCGGAAATCTGAAAAGTGTGAAAGAATCACCGTCTCAAGTTCGGGTTCCCACTCGATTCGCTTTCTAAAGTGTTTCATGAGTAATAGTGCAATGGTGGCTGTAGCAATCTGTTGTATACTGGTCCTTTTGGCCGTCTTTATTGTCATCATCATAGTTGTGGGGCAAACAATGAATGACCCCAAGTGAGATAAACTTCAGTTGGGGCCTGGTAACTTTCCCGATGGATAGCAGAGACCTCCGATTTGTTAGTGGCTGATATAAGATTAGTGAAATGCTGAAAGTAGTTACATATCTATGAATAAGTGGGATGTAGTGAAGTAAAAATACAAAATTTTAGTAACAAATCCAAGTAACCCTAAATTTCCTGTTAAAAAAATAACGCTTGTGCTTCAGTTGAAACAAAATGAAAGTGCACGGGGACATTCGATTCGTTGCGAAATATCATACTTTCACGGATAGAAAACCCATGCCTTTGAACAGGAAAAAACAGTGTCGCCATCTAGGAATATGTCGGAATTGATTCAGTTGCGGACAGACTTGTTCGCGGTAAAGGAAAACTAAATTTCAGGAAAACGGGTAAAATATGAAACGCAAAAAACGTAAAAAAAATCGCACGATACGAGGATACCGCCAACATATCAACTAAATTTTGGAGGAAATGGATAGAATCAAGAAGGTTCCGGTTCAATTCTCAGTTTCAAGCAACTGCAAAATTATAAACTAATAAGTTGAAGTTCAGGAGGATGTCAACACTTTTGCTTCAGCTAATGAATTTTTTAAGCTAGTTGCAGATCATCCTTAGACTTCTAATGAGTAAATCTGTGCTCGGTAACACTCATGCATTACTTTTATATACGAGGCATGCAATATAATGAATGATATTAGCAGCGTTCAACAACTGCGCACTTTCATCTAAATTTTAATTATAATGCATCATTATAATACATTTGAGTTTGTGATTCCCTTTTTTCTACAGTTTGTGGTCCAAATCTTTCCGAGAATATTAAATAAAGTCGACGACGCGTTATCGGAAATAATATTCGTTAAAAACATGAACATAAATAAGATGTGCATAGTAAATACTAAATATATCTCCAGCAAAAAAAAAACAATTTTCTACCTGTATACTTGACATTTAGTGCATAAAGATTTAAAGATTTCAACCGTTAACAAAACTACTCTTTATAACGAGTATCAATTGCTTTTGAGTTTTCATATGAAGAGGATATTGTTACATGAGTTTTATTTTTGTTTGGAACTGTGCATATTATATTATATTATATAAGAATGCAATTGTATTAAACAAATAGGTAATAATAAGACGGTCAACTATCTCAATTATCACTTTTCGTTCTTCGGATTTCAAAAAATTTATCATGCCAGTGATTTTGAAAGTTATTTCTTCCAAGTTATTTTAAAACATGAAATTCACAAAAATATGAGTTACAATAATACACAGTTAAGTTAATAAAAAGTTAGTTAATGTAAAAAACATTTTAATAGTGCAATTGAAACTGTTTGTGGTAGATGGTTTGTGTGTGCTTTGAAGAACGTGTTGAAAACTATTTACGACTTCTATGACAATGAGCTCGTGTACATGCTAAGATGCAAAACGGCATAAAATCTACGTTTGGAAATGCTAAATGTTTACTCGGAAATACAGCAAACAGGAAATTCACGCTTTTTGGATTTATTGCAGGTAAAAAAATAAATGAATTTTATTTAAATTTTTTAAGTTATCTTTCATCATTTATGATTTGATATAATACTGAGCAACAAATACTCTTCACAATCTTCTATAATTTCTATTTTTACATGGAAGCTAAAAGATTTATCCTATGTCGCAATTTCGTTTATTTTGTTTATTTGTTAGCTACGATTTTCTGCATCCGATTATAAAAGGGCATATCTATGAAATCTATGAGTCGTGAGATATCAATAGCATCATCGTAAATTGTTTTTTTAACAAGTACCTTCCTGTCAAATTCAATGCACAGTTGAAATTTTAATAAATATTGCAATATTAAAAAATATTGAATAATTAATAAATTTGAAAAAATATATATTTATGTATAACAAAAATATATATGTGTGTCAGGACAACCAATTTTTTTCCAAAATAACGAAAATTCAGAAATTCTTAAAATGCGAAAACAACATTTTAAAAGCAATGCAAATTTGTTGAGATAAATATAAAGATTTAGGCCAATGACAAACACGGCGGTTCCAGCGAAGCGTTTCCCGAGAGGAAAACCGAATCGGTTTAGCCGTGCGTTCATTTAGCATTGTGATGACACACACTGCGGTGCGGACCGTCTCTCGGTTCAAGCGTTTTTCGATTTGTTCATAGTTGGGAAATCCGATCGAGCTACGATTTTCAGGATGCATTGATGAATGCATGGGTTATGGGAATGAAAATCAGATAAGAAAATTGATTTTTGAAGAATGGCTAGAATACAGTATTGGAAAATAAAACATTTGTGGGCACTTATTTTCCAAAAGTAGGCAATTACAGATTTTCAAAGAAAATTGGTATTAGAATCACGTTGCCCAAAAATCATATGCATATATATATAATACATATATAGTATATACATCTACATACATATGTATGTATATGACTACTTTTTTCACAAGCATCTATATGATACTCCGACGTAATTTGTAACTGAACTGACTCGATAAACGCTTCTGAAAACCGCTGTGTGCGTCAACCGACGCGCTAAACCGAAGCCTTAAACGCTTCGGTGGAACCGCCGATTGTGTCATTGGCCTTAATCTCAGGCACGGCACGCTGTCCCAAAAATTATAGTATCCATTGGCCCAAAGAAAACCTAACCAACTCATGAAACTATTCGTTTCAGTGTTTCGGAGCGGAAAAAAATTCGAGCAATGATTTGAAATAAAGTTGCCATATTTCATAGTACAATTCGGCCCGCTAATTTACATTAGTTGCTAACGCTGATACACAGAACAAAGTATCGTGCATCGACTGCTTTTGGCAGCGAATATGATCTAAGAATAACTTGCCGATCCAGATTAGGGCTTGCGGTGTGTAAACCCATGAATGAAAAGGCCGACCACCGGTCGCCAGCAAATTCGAATTTCAAGTCACTTTTGATCTGAATGTTGTCTTCTGGATTTTCAGTAGATAAGTGAACATTTATTTTTCGTTTGTCTATCTCTACGCTCTCAATTTCCACTTTTGACTTATAGACTATCGTTGATTCTGAAAGCCACAGTGGATCCGACTACCAAAAGGGATGATTAATCAGTTCAAAGGATGGTACACTTCGTGATGCGTAGTCAGCTGGGTTATACTGTGATGCCATTCAAAAGGCTTACTAACATAGAATTTCACTGACACAGATCGTCACATAAGTTTTCCATCTAATCGACAATCCATTTATGTAAGCCAGCACTATTGTTGACTCGACCCAATAAGAGATTGGTTCCTCATTTTAAAACTTAACTACGCTCTCAATACGTGCGATCAAATTACTTAAGAGTATTGCACCGTACAATTTCAATCTAAGATTAGATTGCACTTTCATTGGAGCGACTTTAGATTCGGAGGAGCAAAGAAATCGAAACTTCTCTAAAGACTGGTACCACACGCAAAAATACAACAGCAGTGTAAGCAGTGCTTGAAACGTTACAGAACCCATGGATTTCTAGCTGTTCTTATGCCGTGGTTCCCAAATACCTTGAGACTCTCAGCCTTTCAAGTGCTTGAAAGCCACACAAAGACCTGTTTGTTCCATAGTGATACCAGAGAAATAAATCAGGAGAGAGAAAGTTCAGTCCAATCAGCAATCGAAGGCCCCGCACTTTTCCGCGAAATGAAGAATGTATTTCAGGAATCTGTTCCGCCACGTGCGAGAGATTCACCTGCCAGGGCTCACCGTACCAACGCGGTCTGGTGTTTTCTTGTACCGAGTAGTGACACAGATGATGCTGGATTGTTTCGGAGACTCCCGGCTCTTGAAACTTTTTACAGATGTCACTGGTTAGGAGTCCCATTTTCAAGGTATGTGCTGCTATAAGACAGTGGCCAGTAATGATACCGACCAGTCGTTTGCAGTCAGTCCGCGTTAATTCGAGCAGGCATTTATTCGGTGCAAGAGTGTATGACACCCACATGATTTTGGTTTGTTTGGAGTTGCACCCCATCTGCGTATCACACCTTGCATCATTTTGGAGTCAACCGAGTACTTGATCGTTTGGATAGGATTTGGCATGTCTAGCAATCCGGACAGGAGGGCCCATGCTTGATTAGTGCATCTGCTTTCCCATTTCGATCAGTGTTTACCACCGCTTAACTGTCTGTAAAGATGTTGTCTGATGCTTAACTGTCTCCTCATTTGTAGTATCTTTGACCTGTACTTCCTTTGCGGCTTTACGTATCGCAAAAACCTGCGCCTGGCAAATACTACAGTGATTGGAAGCTTGAAAGTTGCCTCCATTTATGTATATGCAAAATATGCTGCAGCTCCATTTTCTGCAGTTATTTTAGGGCCATCAGTGTAGATGCTAAGAGCCCATTTGCTGATTCCATGCTTGTCCATCTCCCACAGTCACTCGGTATCATCGCTCGAAGAGATACCAGTGCTTCCTGTGTACCCTCGCTTGATACTGCTATGGCCGAAGGATCTTGCCTCGTAATGTCCTGATTCCCTAAACCTGACAGCTGTTTTTACGGCAGTGCTTCTAACAAAGAGGTCAAGCGGAGGGATATGAAGCAGAACGTTCAGAGCAGACGAAGAATTTGAGGTAGCCGCCTGTAGTTTTTCGCTTGTGACCACCAGAGCAAGCATTCGTAAACAAGGATCGGTATGACTATCGCCATGTAGATCCAATGCGTTAAAGCAGGGCTTGGACCTTACGTTTTCCCCAGCGCTATCTTGCTGGCGTAAATCGCGTTGCTTGCCCACTTAACTCTCTCCTCTAAATTCACCTAACATGTGAGCTTGCTATCCAGAATCAGACCCAAATACTTAGTTTGTGACTTGAGACCTGGCGCCGCCCAACCTGATTGGGTCTAATTCAGGAGTTTTGTGCTTCCTTGTGGAGAGTACAAGAACATCCTTATTGGAGTTGATGCCGAAGCCCACGGTATTCGCCCACACCTCAACCAGCCTCAGAGCATACTCGATAAGATGGCCAAGGGTGTGCGAAAAAATACTCAAGACTGAGATCGCAATGTCATCAGTATAGGCCACAGCCGTGAGTCTCTTGCTCTACAACCATTCCAAAATTGAATTTGAAAGGGGATAGAATCCCTCTACTAATATGAGCCATTGCCAGAGCTACAAATAGCGGGATAGGTATTGTTTGCGTGGTGGCTCTCCATAATGGCTGTTGTATGCACATGATTGCAGGCACCTTCAATATCTAAAAAGGCTCCTAAAGCGTACTCTTTGTAATGGAGTGCCTTTTCTATTTTACCCTATGGAGAGCCGTTTCAACGGATATTCCTTTGAAGTATGCGTTTTGGGCTCTCGATAGATCTTCAGATCCAAAACTTTATTTTGATATGAAGATCTAGTAACACAGCTGTTACCGCCGTCCTTGTTTAGAAAATGGTGACGTGACAATGTAAAGAGGATGTCGATTCATCCTGTTGTATTTTCCGTGAATTTATCAAAGTGAGAGACGAAAAATTTGCTTTTGCAACAAATTTAAAACTTTGCGAAGCCTTTGAAGCGTATTTTAATCTGAGAGCCCGAAATTAAGATAAAAAAAATGGGTGAATCACTTTACCTGTGTTTGGTGCAAAAATACTTTAGAAGGTAAGAGACTAAAATATTTAATCTAAAAAAATGTCTTCTTTCTTAGTTTTTCTCATTTTTAATGTGCAAAGCTTAAATTACACTAGTTATTTTCGTCATTTGTACCCTGGTATCGAGGAGGAAAACGACACATAAAGTTTGCAGTACCAAAACTCTGGAAGGAACGTAGTGATCATGTGCAAGACTGCTATTTTTGTATCGTTTACCCAAGTAAGCGTCGATCTGGTGAAAATGTTGAAAGGGTTTACTACCGGAAACTATAAGGTACAGCTAGTAAAGTCAACATGCAAAAAGGCAGCTGATGACATTGATTGACCTAAATTGTTTTCAACTGAACTCGGTTTATCCCAAAACGCTTTAAAATTCATTTTCTTGCCAAATGTGTCAAAAGTGGGAACTTCCCACTTTTGATACATTAGCATCATTTTGATACATTTTTATTTGAAACTTATATTTTTGATACAATGATACAGCAACTCACTGATTTATGGCAGAATGATACATTTTGTCAGCCGGTAAATAAATTATTTTTTTTTTAATTTTGCTGCCATGTGACAACCAAATCTCCTCTCTCTAGCAATAGTAACTGCCAACTTCAGTCTACTTTACATTTTGAACTTCAAAGGACATCTAATACGTGATGACTCTAAAGATTTGAAGTTTTCAAGCTATTTAAATAATAATGAGAAAATGAATGTTGAAGCGTTTTGGGATGAACCGAGTTTGGTTGAAAACATTTTCGGTAAATCAATGGCATCTGCCACCTTTCACGTTGATTTTAATGGCTGTACCTTTTAGTTTACCTAAAAACTTGGATGGCAATGTGGAATGGAACTAATTGGAACCGAAAAGGGACCACATGAATTTTGGGAAGTAAGAAGCCAAACAATGTTTGGGTGCGGCTGTATGACATACTTGCCCAAAACTTATCTTTTGCTCATCATATTCATCAAATCATCAGTATCCCGATAGCTATGTGGTTTCTGTTTAAGCCGAAGAATTATTTTTTTTTTAAACAAAACCGCTACTTTCTCTAAAAATAATCCGCACTCCGTACTAATTTTCAATCGCAAAGAGCCCACATTTTGCTACATTTTTTTTCTGCGGCCTCAATTTTAATGGCAATATAAGGGTGAAAACAAAGAGCGGAAGTAATTTGTGATACTTTTTAAGCTCTTTATTGTTCAATAACAATAGTAGCTCCAAACTAAGTTGTTTTGTATATTATTATTATAGTTTCAGTACTATAGTTTATCATAGTTTCAGTACCTCGACCTAGATTCACTTTTGGGAATTGTTTTTGATACATTTTTACCAATATTGATACACTTTTTGGAGAAATCCGATACGGCGGAAAATTTTGAAGTGGGAACACTGGTCAGCAAGCCGATGGAATGAGATCATAATTGCCTTGCAAAATCAAATTTTCTGGCGGCTCGTTGACGGTAATTCCATTCATGAGTTTACATACTGCATGCCCTGCTCTGGGTCGGCAAGCCATACTCACATCATACCTCACTTTTCATTTATATGTATTGTCGCTGCCGTCGCGACCGATGCATGGTACTTTGCAGTGTGTATCAGCGTTAGCAACTAATGAATAGGAGTGAGCCGAATTGTGCTATGAAATATGACAATTTGATTTAATAGCATTGTTCGATCCGCATTTTTTTCTCTGCTTCGAAACACTAAACCGTATATTTTCATCAATAGCTCACTATACAACGTGACTTGAAAGTGGACTCAAAGCAGATTGCGATTGAAACGGTGGAATTCACTTTCCATTGTTTCAATCTCAATCCCTAAATCAGTCCACGTTGTATACTGGGCTAATTAGCTGGGTGGACTTTTCGTTGGCATAATTTGTGGGTCGCCATGCCGTGCTTAAGATTTCTCTCAGCATATATGCAGTGCTTTGATATGTTATTAAAATGTTGTTTTGGCATAATATAGGTGCTTAATGATAATTTTGATTTTAAAAATTTGGTTTTCTTTTGTTGTTTCGGAAGAAATTTGGTTGGTCTGAAATATATATTTTTGTAACAAATATGTATTTTTTCAAACTTATATATTTTATAATTTCAACTTTGGGTTAAAAAGTACTTGTTAAAAATAAAATAAAATTAACAATTTACGGTGATGCTCTTGATTAGATACTACACCGCATCGATTTCATAGATTTGTATTTTTATAACGAAAATACTAAATATGTGCAAGTAAGTATTGTTTTAATGTTTTCAAAACTCTTTTGTCAGCTTTGCTTTAAAGATCGTTGATAGACACCGTCAATGATGCAAAATTTAAAATATATCTTTCATGTCGCGACTTTCTTGCAGGTTTTTAGCATATTCGAAAAATTATTGTTAAGGGGTAACACCTATGTAGAAATTTCAAAAAAATCTATTTGTTTGTTTTTGCTAAAATGGCAGGGAAACATGTCTAGAATAACGACTTAAGTTATTTTCAAAAATAAAATTTTTTTCTCCGAGTTATGAGCATAAACGTTGGACGCCCCACCGTGCGGTCGTGGCCTATAGGGCGCGCGTATGGCACGCTCTGCTCCAAAGTCCTTATACCTACCACAGTTATCCGTTAGCGACTTTTCTCATTAGTAAATTACCATTCAAAAAGGCAATAAATCCACAAAGCGAAAACGAGAAACGTGAAAGAGCCGCTCTTTGTTTTCAAACTTTAAATGCGTTTTTCTCGAAACCACATTTTTTGATACGGCCCGCACGATTATTCAGCCAATTTTTATCCGATCAATTTGAAATTTTGGTGCAAGCTTCACAACATCATTTTCTAGCGAAGTACGTACGATTTTGTTGATAAATTGAAAATTGTCATTTTTACGGCTGATTTTAAACGATTTTTTTTTACAAATTTTTTTTTTTTCGCAAAACCGTACGCCAATCTTTCAAAATTCAATATTTTTGAAAACCCGTACGTACTTCCCTTGCTTTTAGTTCAATCTTTAAGAAAAAATTTGATTTTTGTGTTTCAGACCATTTGCGACGACGAAAAGTTGCGGGCCGTTGAGGCATCTTTGAAAAATCGTCTGATGCTCGTAGCCTGGTACAGCCGCCATTTTGTATTTTAGGACGTTGTAAAAATTAATTTGTATACTTCAAAACATGTATAATAAAGCCATGTAATTATTTTTTCAATCAAATATAAAGTTTCCTTGGAAAAAAATGCAAAAAATCACCCTCGAAAACAGCGTTCCACATAGGTGTTACCCCTTAAGTATGCTAGCATATTCTTGTGGTATCGTATTTTTGTTTTAATAACTGCCGACCCATTCGAAAGTACCACGAGCCGCCACTGATCTCAACAGTTCTTAATAGTTTAATTACTTTAATCTTTTGCGAAGTAATTTAAAGTTTTAATTAGGCACTATTAGGAATAACTAAAAATATTTTGCCATAACGATTTTGTTAAGCTAAGCTTATGATTCCAAGGTTTGTCTATAATGTTATATTTTTCCATTAGTAATTGAGAAGGACTATTATATTAAATTAACCATTATTTTCAATCCACCAAAACATAAAGAACACAGTCCCCTGACACAATTTTTCGTTTTTTAACAGTTTTGTGTTTCCAAACACGACTGGGTGTCCGAGCGAAACTTTATCCTGAATTTCGTGAATAAAAGTTTAATTTTCATCGTTCAAGTAAAAATTACACGTCGTAACTACTCTTGAGAAATCAGGAAAATTTCTTTCATCGCAGGAAAACTATTTTTTGCATTGTTTAAAAGTGAAACTAGATTGACGTGATGATATCTTCTGCTTTGATTTCTTCAGATAACCTTGAATTGTGTTTTTTTTGAAGATACTACATGCTGGATTCGTTGAATGCTTAAGAATCAAAAGAAGGGTATAATTAGTTTTATGTTGACATGTTTACTAATTGCAATGAAATACAGTCGAATTAATTTATTTCGTTTATGTCATTCTGTAGAAAATATGTCAAGCTTCTGTTTGTTAGAATTCATAAGCCCTCCAATACGTCCTTGGCAAGCCCTGTTACAATATCATCACTCTAAGTGCAGACAATAAAAAGCTATTTTACTAGCTTCAACCGATTTCAATTTCCTAGACTGGAAAAATAAATATTTTCGCTCTTCAAATTTCATAAAAAAAGATTGACAAAAATACTGCTCAAAGAAAACTGAGAGCATTTTTTATTCTAGGTACGATAAAGTCCGAAAGCCGCAAGTTGCCAATAACTGTTAAATGAATTGATGGAATAGGAAAAAATTATAATATTTTTGACGTAGCTAATTATTTGAAATATACGCAAATATACGTAATTTCAATACATGTCACTGAAAATTTAGCGGATAAAACATTGCCATTTTTTAAGTTATCTTCCATTAAGCCACATTATTGTCCCCGAGCAGGTAAATAATGTATTTCTACAACAAAGTAGGCCTTGCTTCTCAATGAGGAAAACCTGCTTTCAATTCCGTTTTTGACAACAAACACATAACATCTGGTTGTACGTATGTATTACACCATAAAAATTCCATATACGTATTACGCCAAATATTCAGTATTCAATAGTAATCTACAACAAGGGTCTTCACTGCAAGGTACAGAAGGGAAAATATTAGCTATGTCATATTGTTGTTCAAAGTTTATAAGAACGAAGTCATTGGGAAAGCAGGTGGTGCTTGTAATTTTACCGTCGCTCGTAATACATATGTACTGCTTCCTCCATTTCCACATTCAAACAACGTTGCAGTTTGATTGGTAACACCGAACAAGACAGGATAAGACAACAGACAAAGAATATGTCAAGTAGCTTCTCAAAAAAGTGGCTTTCCCTCTAGGTCATATCTCTTATAAATGCACTTGTATCCCGCGTGCATAGAAACACAAAAGCTTCCAGATCGAAGGATTTCGATCCGCTCCCAAGTCAGTAGCAAGTGGATGATGATGATGATTTCAAGACCAGAACCAGCTATTGCCAAGAGAAGACGACAGAAGGAGTAGTAGATGGTACTTTAAGCATCACTTCTGAATTTTGTGGTCTTGTTCTTGTGCTCTTCTGCTTTTATGTTATGCTATACAACCACATAAGTTTTTCGTGCTGAGATCATTATTAATTCATCTGAAGCGATTCCCATTGAACCATTCAGAGAATACGTTAAATATGACACATTCTTGTCAGACTAGTCGATTCAAATGTTTAATTTGCTTCTTTCCAGTGAAAAGTACGAGTTCGTGCTGCCATTGTTTTTGTAAAATAATAAAGAGAGGGAAATAAAATTCAAATCTTAGCCCCAATTACGAGTGGATTGTGGTATCCTGCAAAGGAGCTACTCAATGAAAAAAGCTTGGGCAAAAAAGAGTGGCGATCAAAACTAATTGGCGTAGAAAAACTGCAAAACAAATGTTTCAAACCTGCGAAATTCCCAATCTATCGCCACACTAATAAATGTGGCCAAGTAAGACAAAATTGTCCCATAGCAATTTCTTTGGGGTCTTGGAGAGTGAATTTCCTGATTTGTCAGAGTTTGGCTAGCTTAAAACTCGGTTTGATTCGAAGGGAAAGATTGCAAGGAGTAAGTAACCATACAACATGAACTTTAAGTACAACTAGCATACAAATAAATTATTTTCCTTCCATTGCTGAATCCTTCGAAAATGTTATCTTTTGAGTAAATATGGAAATGACATATGTACTTGTTTTTTTTTTGAATAGACTTTTTTGAAAATTGTTAAAAGATATTTAATACAATAGGTGCGTTTTTTGATCCAGAGTGGTATATATATATATATATATATATATATATATATATATATATATATATATATATATATATATATATATATATATATATATATATGTGTATGTGTATATATATATATATATGTATATATATGTGTGTGTGTATATATATATATATATATATATATATATATATATATATATATATATGACCATATATATGTGTATATATATATATGGCCATATATATATATATATATATATATATATATATATATATATATATAAATATATATATACATATAAATATATTTATATATATGTATATATATGTATATATATACCAGCAAAAAGTTAAAGGGAGATAATCTCTGGAGTGCGTGACCCGATTGAGCTGAAATTTTCAGAGAACGTTACATATCTTCACATTAAGATATCTTTAGCCCGTTGGCAGCTGTGGGCATTTTACTGAATTTTCGGGTACTCCTATATTTTTATGCAGAGTGCATTTTTGTTAAAATTAAGTGTTGAAAATGAAAACTTACTATGTTCTATGCTTGTCTATGATAAAAAAATTGAATTTTCGATATCTCATTGGATCATAGTGAAATTTACGGAGGTATTGATGTTGACTAAAAATGTTCTGTTAAGGCTGTGCAAGCAACCCTGTAGCTACGGCTGGCGTGTGAATAAAAATCCGTCAAATCATCGACACTCCTGAAAAACTTTTGCTTATTGAAAAAAATTCAAATTGATAAATTTTAGCGTTTGTGCACCGTGTTAATTGAAAGTTATGAAAATCTCTCGTTGCGCAAGAACGACAACTCATCACCATATTGCCTTTATTTTGAGCAGTCGAAACTTCTGTTATAATATAATATGAAATTTACAGGATATGTTGGCATTAGCTAGAACCAGGTCTGATAAAAGTGATTTTGAAACACAGTCAACCCTGTGGCAGTGGTGCCATCTTGGAAAATCGCTGAAAAAAAGGCCGATAATTTCCAATTCAGCCAACAAATTTCTACGGAATTGACCCTGTAGATGGACCTTACTCTAAGCTAAATTCAGTAAAAATTTGGTTGAAAAATTTGGTCGTTTTTATCTCCTAAGTTTTGTAAATTTTCTCAGCCAGATAAAGCTTTTTTCCTATAACCTTATTTTAACCCAAGTTCCGTAGGATCTTCGTTGAAAAATCATGAAAAGACTGCCAGATACGGTAATTTTTTATTTTTTTTGACATTTCTTTACTAAGCGATGTTGTCATTAAATTTTCTAATGAGAACTATCCTGCAATAAGAGCTAACAGTAAATATTTTAAGGTTTCGAAAATTTGAAAAGTTTTGCAGGTGGTAGCCCTAAATTTCCTTTTACCCCTATAACATCCAACTCAGTCACCCAATCGAAACGAAATTCACAGGATGGATTTAACTTGACGTGAAGCAAATTTTTTATGGCTGTGGTGTTAAAACAGAGTGGCCAGCACCAGACATTTTCCTAAATATTGCACCAACAGATGGTTCCATTATACATCCACATGCAAAACATTTGCAATAAAAATAAGCAGTCAATGTTTAAATTTTCCGAGTTTTGAAAATGTTTTAGATGGCAATCCCAAACATCGTTTTACAACTAAAACTTTCGATGAAAACCTCGGATGAAAACGATATTCAAAGGATATTTGTAGCCATAAAACATTGTTTCTCATCTATTTGTCTTGTGTAAGAAATGGTTGATGTGATACTACAAAAAAGTGTATTGCATCTGTCCACAACTTTTAGTCACTCAAAGATAATTTCTTCGAAAATCAGTTTTCTGGCGGTTCTCATGCACTGGAATGCTTTTAATCATATTCATATGCTTTAATTTTTCCTTGTTGCTAAAAATATTTCAAGTATAAAAATTTCAAGAAGTTTTGTCAAAAAATATATTTGCTACCTCCTTGGGCACCACAAGATAGCGATCTTGCCCCATTTTTTTAACATATTTTTCTTCTACCTACCTGTCGAATATATTTTGCCTAATTTGTGCAGCCGATCTCATACTGTGCCGCCTCATTGAATCTAAATCTGCTGCAGTTTTTCTCCAATTCTAGCTTAACTCACTTGATCAGTGGTACAATATAAACAAGCTTTCACTTAATAATGATAACTGCTAAACTATCTTTTACCCATAAATACACGGAAAAACTTCCATGACTTTGTAAATTTAGCATTGGTTACTTATTTTCAGTGTAGATGTTCGCCACTTGAATACTCAACGTAAGCATTTATTGATATGAAAATAAAAACGCTTCGTGCTAGCAACCCTTCATTAGCACTTAAGCCAATGTCACATCTGCTTCAAGTTTGAGTCAACCTACTCTGTGAATTTCATCTCAATCCGATGACTGCATTGGAAGTAGGGACACGATGAAAGTACTGATATTAGTACGGTATCGATACTTTCGTTTGATACCAAGTAAAATTTTACTTGAATCGAAACTGTTCGATATTTTACTCATATCAATACTTTGATGGTGGTATCGTATCGACATGTGACTGAAAAATTTTTACATGGAAATCGACCCATCTTTCTAAACTAAGCTACACATAATGTCCCCGTACAGTAGCTATTTCAAACGCATGTGATAAAAAACAATACATTTTTGCAAGAAATTTGAAAAAATTTTAATGCAGATTTATTCATTTAACATTTTTATTTAATTTAGAAACAAAAACTAATCCATTTCAGTTATTCATTACAAAGTTATTAACTAAAATAATAATTATTAATATTCATTACAAAGTTATTAACTCCAATAAAGTCTTCGTACACTTACGAAACAGTTTATGAAAAATCTTAAAAATTATAGATACATTTTTTGTTAATATTTAGTTGGGTAGCCTTTATTTTTAATAACGGTTTTAAGGAAGTGTGGCATCAATTCTACAAGTATTTCTGCTAAAGAGCTTGTTTCAACTTAGATTTTGAGCTAATAGGATGAGTTCTGATCCTTTTTTCTAGCATGTTCCGCATGTGTTCAATGTGATTGAGGTCAGGACTTTGCGGCGGTGTTTTTTTAAGCAAATGTAGAATTTCGTACGCCAAGAACATCCTTTTAAAGTGTGGAGAAAGCCAGGGGTATCTTACAACCCAAAAAACGCCGTGAAAACTGTAAAGCACGGTGGCGGCGGCGTAATGGTATGGGGCTGTATGGCTGCCAGCGGCGTTGGAAACTTAGAAATAACTGAAGGAAACATGGATAATTGGGCATATATTGCAGTTCTCAAGGGAAACTTGCAGCCAAGTGCTGACAAATTGGGTGAATCGAAGGATTTTTACTTTCAACAAGATAATGATCCTAAGTGCATGGCTCATGATACTAGGATGTTCTTGGCGTACAAAATTCTACATTTGCTTAAAACATCGCCGCAAAGTCCTGATCTCAATCCCATTGAGCACATGCGGAACATGCTGAAAAAAAGGATCAGGTCTCATCATATTAGCTCAAAACCTGAGTTGAAACAAGCTCTTTAGCAGAAATGGGCAAAAATAGAGCCAAGCTTTGCAAAAATACTTGTAGAATTGACAGCACACTGTCCTAAAACCCAATTAAATATTAACAAAAAATGTATCTATAGTTTTTCAGATTTTTCATAAACTGTTTCGTTGAAGACGTATGAAGACTTTATTGGAGGCATATTGTTGACTTTGTTTTATTTTAGCTAATAACTTTGTAATGAATAACTGAAATGGATTAGTTTTTGTTTCTAAATTAAATAAAAATGTTTAATGAATAAATCTGCATTAAAACTTTTTCAAATTTCTTGCAAAAATGTATTGTTTTTTATGCCTCCATTTTCTTGATAAACCATTGTGCTTCAGACTCTGACTTATTTCCTTTGCTGGATGATGACTTTGAGCACAATAATTCTTACATCGATTGCCATATTTTTGGCGTCGCTGTAAGAACGGAATTAATGAATAATGGAAAAGGATAATCAAGTGAAGCAAACGTACCCGCCCATGTGTTCTCATCAATAAATAACCTTCCGAATTAGATCTGAATGTCTGACGTAAATTTTGTGTGCTTGATCCCGAGAACAAAGTCGCGGAACGGCACCAGACCAGTTCCCGCCCCTATCATTATAATTGAAATCTCTGGCTTCGTTGGAAGTCTAAACTGACTGACTATAGTAAGTATCATTTGATACTTACTCATATCAGTACTGTCGCAATGAGTACGGGACTTATATCAATACTTGGTTCTGATACTACTTTCAAGTAAAAGTATCGATACTTTCTTTCGATATCGTGTCCCTAATTGGAAGTTAAAAGGGTACAAAGAAATTAAAGGTTACTACTCGCAAAAGTTCTCAAATGTTCAAAATCTTAATATTTGTTGTTTATTGTCACTACAAGATCATTACCATTTCAAAATTTTATGATCAAATATCTTATTAAAGGCATGGTAAAAAATACTAAACCAATCATAACTAGCAAAATTTTTATGGTTTTTCAACTAGATTCCTACTTAATATTGCCTACAATAAGGTCAATTGCGATGAATTTCGTTTTGATTTCATATTTGCACTGGAATTTATACGGCAAAAAGCATTATTTTACTGAGCGAATTTCTATAATTTAAGACAACAAAATTACCATAGCTGGAAGTTTCAACATAATTTTTCACAAAATTTCATATTTCTTTTTTTTTAAAGTGTGGTTAAAAAACTGTGAATTTCTTTAAAATCTGGTGACTGCAATGATAAGGAATTATTTTTTTTTTCTAAATGATTCTTCAGGATGATCCCACTGGCATTGTGTTTCCCACAGCACAAAATCGCTTCAATCAGACCTGGTGCTATTTAAAACATCTCTTCTGAAAATTTCAATTGCACCTAATTATCAGATTGTAAGTTTTCGTAACAGAAGTTTCTGATGCTAAAAACATAGGTAAATATAGGTTACCGTTCTTGTTCGATGTGGAATTTAAAATATTTTACTTTGCCTGTATAGATAAACCATAAGATTTATATATGAGCTGCTTTATTTTCTAAAAAGCGCAAACTTTTCAAGAAGGCCGTACATTTGCAGACTTTCACTTTCAGTTTCTGCCGTAGCTGCGAGCTACCAGCAAGGTAAGAAAAACACAGGTTTACAACTTTATCGAGACAATACGTCATGTAAGTTTCATAATCATTTGACATCCCTGTCGAAAGTTAACGCAATTCAAAGATTTTCAAATTTTCTCAATCTTATATAAGGCACCCAGCGCATACATAGGGCCTTTCCGAATTGATTTCTTTGTCATCGCCTTCAGCTTGTTATAACAAAATATGAAGTCATATCAAGTCGAAACTGTCCAAATTCAGTTATCTACGTCTTGGCATTGCACTCCTGTCACGTTCTGATTTGACTTTTCGTTGGCTTGATTGTATTTTGAGGCAATAGACGTATTTTTTTGTTGCCGGGAAATAATTATTGAACTTTTTGATGATAGATAAATATATATATATATATATATATATATATATATATATATATATATATATATATATATATATATATATATATATATATATATATATATATATATATATATATATACCATATGCGCCAAATAATACATTTTGGCAGGGATTTCCAGATTAAGATACCCACAAGAACATGGCAGATCTGAGCCTTAACCTGTATTGTAGACTATCAGACCATGCTACTATCTTTCTGTCTGAAGTATATGCTATACGCATGGCCGTTGAGTCCCTTAGCGGAACACCAACCAAACCAACGACGATTTGCGTCAACCATGCCAACCATTCTCGCTCTCGCATCTTACAGATGTTCTTCAAAAGCTGTTAACGCTTGCAGAGTGGCTCTGAATGAAAAGGCAAGGCATTTTTCTACCTGGATTATGTGCGTGCCAGGGCATAGTGGAGTCAAAGACAACGAAAAAGCCAATGAATTGGCGAGGAAAGGTTCAGGAGCTAGTAATAGCCCCTGCGTCACTGTACCACGGTCAGTTGTGGACACCACAAGCAAACTAGATGCTGTTATATGGGCCAAACTAAAGTCCGAACGGGAAAACAGGATGAACTGCAGGGTGGCCAGGACATAATGGCCCTCACCTGATCTGAGCAAAATGAGGAAACTGGTCAAGCTCAGCAGAAACTGCTTGAGAGCGACTGTCGGCTTGCTGCCAACAAAATTTGACTGACATCTAGAAATTTATTTAAGAGATGCGAAACGGAAGAAGGCACCATCGAGCACACTCCCCGCGATGGTCCGGCTCTAAATAAAAAACGCGTCAAGATTTTTGGTTCTCAACACTTTCAACAGTTGTCAGAGGTGTCTAGTACCCTCACGTTGAATTAGCTGATTCAGTTTGGCGAAGAGGTCACTTGGCAGCTCTAACAAGCCAGCGGAGGGTGGCAAATAGGCCCAAACTGGCGGCCTATTGCTGGCCGCGTACCCGGCAACCTCCTTTGCTGCCTAACCTAACCTTTGGATATCGTCCGAAATAATATTGTTCAATTGTTCTAATAACACCCTCTTCAGTTGAATTTTACTAGCAGTTTTTTATCCACAGTTGTTTTTTTTATCCAAAGATATTCTATGGAATTTAAGACTGGGGATTGCGGTGGTTTTTTAATTGTTAATATATAATATATATATATATATATATATATATATATATATATATATACATATTATATATATATATATATATATATATATATATATATATATATATATATATATATATATATATATATATATATATACATATATATATATATATATATATATATATATATATATATATATATATATATATATATATATATATACATATATATATATATATATATATATATATATATATATATATATATATATATATATATATATATATATATATATATATATATATATATATACTAACTAACTAATACTAACATCACTGTTTGCTTAAACTCTTCACTGCCTCGCCTACATTCTCCTTGAACTCTATTTTTCTCCTTTCATCTTTCAGAATGCGATCAAACATTTATTTCGCGTGCCGGTGGACCGCAAAATGGAACATTCACAGCACCACTCCTCCATAATCCAGCGAACCATACTCGGCAATGTTTGTATATTTTCTTAGCAGGCCCCGGGCAACGTGTTGAAGTAGCTTTTACGACTTTTAACTTGAGAGGAACGCCACCAGAGTAAGTACAGAAACCGTTATTATTTGAATCGGCTCCTTTAAGTGCTCTTTATCATCGTTTTATTATATCAACAAGATGATGATACTGTTAATTCTGCTCTCTTATGTCGAATAGTATTCATTTTTTCCGGTTAACCCATAAGAGAGTTTACATTTCCCGAACGATTTTTTCTGCTTTGTTTTTTGAACGGATTTTTTCTGCCTTGTTTTCTTTTGGAGCCTTTCAGGAGTATTGCTATGTGAATTATCAAAGTAATATTTTTTAATATTTCTTGAAATACGTTTATTTGATATTTAAAAAATTTCCTTTATTCTCATATCGTGTAGTGGATCTGCTGTTGGCGAAATACCTGCGTGAGTATTTTTAGCCTTGGAAAAAGATTACTGAGGGTGTTTTCGGATATTCGAGGAAAAGATGCTGCTCATAAAAAGCTTGATTGTTTTTGAGTCAGTTTAGGCTGTCTGGACTCCGGCTTAAAGTTCTTGGATGGAATTAAGGAAGGAGATTTGTATCAATTGTAGTATATATGATATCACTAGTAAAATTTTTTGAATACCTTTATTTGATATTCAAGTATTAGTAAAGCTTTGGAAATATTTTTTCACTCAACAATTCCACGCTACTAATAAAACTTGAAAAAAACAGGCCTCTATAGACCAGATAATCTCGACGGAAAAATGGCCAATCTGCCAAATAAGTTCAATCGGAGTTTTTGCAACGGAAATACGTATTTCGTGAGATGAAGAAGATAATGTAGAAAGTCCGTTACAAGTTCGTGTGCGCAACAAAAGCTATTAAAAGTCAAAGGTCACTCAAGCCAGTTGTTCTTAAATATCTTGTAAACTATAAATTATATAAAATTTGCTCAACATGAAAATCTGCACAAAAGCTTCTTACATAAAATTCATGTACAATAAGTAGTTTTCTAGATATGAGGCTGAGAAGCTTTTGAGCAGAGCGCATAATCCCTTTTCGCTTCCACATAGTGGTGGATATGGACTATACGATGCTATTAAGTGTATGATGTCCGTAAAATGCGCCCAACCCCACAATTATTTCTTTCTAAGGTATCGTCGAAGTGAAATTTTCTACGTAAAAATCATAGTAACCCATTCCATAGTAATCACTTGGGTCCGTGTGTATCTGAGAATATTTCACGATGCATCTTGTGAACGTTGTGATGATGCACCTTGACAATGCATCGTGGAGAAGGAAGACCCCTTTCAGCCACTCTAGAATTGAACCGAGGTATTCTCCAGTTGTTGAGACGCCATTGTGCTAAAACTCGATCAGCAGGACCCTTTCTGAGTTCCAAAAACTGTCACGTTGTCTTTTCCAGCAGACCTTAGCAGACCCCTTGAACATTTTGAATGGTGGTTTGCATTATTGGGGCCACTGCATAGAGTCTTGTTTGGACTCCGGGTCATAATGATGAATTCAATTCTCACCTTCAGTAACGGTTCGACCTAATACTCTATCCTCGTCTGCGCTACAGAGGTAAAAAAAAATTGCAAAGACTACCGTAGCTGACAAACCTATCGTGATTTATCCACCAAATTCCTACGAAATGTAAATGTAAATGTAAAAACGTAAATTCGGGCGATTAAAATCAGCCAAGAATATAATTTTATCCTCAGCACTGAAATTCGCTTTCACTTTGGGGAGCACTCTGCTTTTCTTTTAAGTTGATGTAAGACACTAGTAAAGAATACCCTGTGATCCTAGCAAATAATAGTTTAAAGGACGAGGAGACAAAAAAAGGCATTCTTTAGTGACACCCCTGTCCAGTGGCGGCTCGACACAAAAACACTATTATAAGGTATACGCGGATACCAACAAGAAATATCTACTTTACTTTAACTCAGTGGCGGCTCGTCAGGGTGGGCCAGGCGGGCCGGGCCCACCCTGACGAGCCGCCACTGCCCCTGTCTGAAAAATATTTCGTGCTATTATAAAGAAACCTATACGACACGACAGCAACATATGATATTCAATTTACATGCAAAGCAGCTATACATATTTATAGTTGACTAGATGCCAATGAAATAAAGGTGGAATTTCCCTTTTCAAATAACAAAAAGCTTACGTTTTAGAAGACTTTCGTAAATATGTTGGGTTTTTGCCTTTCACGAATGTAGTTAACTGTAAAAAAGTCTAGCGCATCAGAACCGCTAGAACACTAATTTTCGAAGAACTTGTCTTTGAGTGACAAAAAAATGTGGAAAGACGTAATACACTTTTTTGTAGAATCATACCAATCACTCCTTATCCAAAGCAACAAAACTCAGCTATAACATAAATGATGAAAATGTTCAGTGCTGGCAACACTTTCCCCAACGAAACAGCAATAAGTTTACCATGACAGGCTCATACTTAAATCAACTTATCCTTTGAATTTCGTTCTTATCGGAGGATTTCATCGACATTTTCAGCAGTTAAACGTTGTTTGATGCTGCCATCCGAAAAATATTCAAAACTCGGAAAATTTAAAAACTGGTTTCTTATTTTTATTGCAAATGCTTTGCATATGAGTATGTAATTTGAAGCATCTGTTGATGCAATAGTTACGAAAATGGCTAAAGCTGGTAACCCTGTGTCAGCAGCAAAGCAAAATATATACCAAATCTGCTTCACGTTAAGTTAAACTCTACCAGTAAATTTCGTTTCGATTGAATCCCTGCGCTGAAGGTTATGCGGGTGAAAAGAATTTTAGAGTAACCACCCTCAAAACTTTTCAAATTTTTAAATTGTTAATATTTGTTGTTAATTTTCAATGCAGGATCATTCCCATTTGCAAATCTAATGACAAATCGCTCAGTAAAGAAGTTCCAAAAAATTACAAAATATGTCATAGCAGGCAGCCCTTTTATAATTTTCTTACGAAATTCCCACGACATTTGGCTTTCATTAAGGTCCGTTTACGGCATGAATTTTTCATGACTGGACCGGAATTTATAGGGAAAAAAGCTTTATTTTGCTGAGCAAATTTGCAAGATTTAGGAGACAAAAATTATTTTATTTCTCAACCAAGCAAGGTACAAGTAACATAAACAGTAAAAAAACAAAATTGGAAATTACGAGTACATAGAAATAAAACGAAAAATTAAAGAAAATAATTAGCAAGATAAATCAATTACAAATTAATAAATAACAAATAAATAAAACATTGAACATATAGCTTAGGATAAAGGGTTGCGGATGGCTTTGAAAAGGGAGGATTTGAAGGATAATTTTGAGACTGTTGGAGAATACAGATTACTTATGCTACTGAATATCCGCAGCATCTATTTATCGGCTCATTAGCTGCGTAAATAGTGGAGTGTGGATATTCCTTAAGTAAACGAGAGGACCTAGGCAATTTTCACGATGATCCAATGTTTTTGTCAGAAGTAATGACAAATCAAAATTTGAAAAAAAATCCTTGTCTACTTTTAGGCATGCTGCACCCACACACGGCTCAAAGTTTCCAATTCTTTATCATAAACAAGCTTAGAATATAATAAGTTTTCATATTTTATACGTTTTTTTAATAAAAATTTACACTTCTTGGAAATATAGGAGTACCTCAAAATTCACTAAAACACTCGCCGCCGCCAAAAAATTTCGGACATCTAAATTTTAGCAAGCCATGGACCTACTTGCTATGTACATCTACGTCCTCCAAAAATTTCAGCTCAATCGGATCGGCCACTCTAGAGATTATCTCGGAAAATCATTTTGCTGATATATATATATATATATATATATATATATATATATATATATATATATATATATTAGGGCGGGCCAAATTTTGTGTCGATTAGACCTGCCACCTAAGATGATTATATGGACAATTCTAAGCAACTTTGCCGAAGGAACCATAGGTCTATCTCGATTTTCGAGTCTCCCACTTTTCAAAAAAAGATTTTTTCCCTATAACATCATTTTGATTCAAAATTCGTTTTTTTATTCATCGTTATATTATCTTTTTTATGTGTATATGGGGGGTTTTTGGGGTCGAGAAATTCATTTCTGATCTTTATTTTTACCTATAACTACCGCCAGAGGGCGTTTCATGCATATTTTAACTATTTTTCGTCTATTTTCCGAGAAAAATTACAAGTTTTTCGGTAAAATTGATCTTTATTTTATTTTTTTCAACAAAAATTCAACTTAAAAAATAAGAACATGTGTAAAAAATAAAAAAAAAAATGAATTTAGTGGAAGAAAAGCGAAATAACTTATTTTTGAAAGTCTTTTTTGCTTTCAAGTCGGGGGTATTTTGCACGGCTTTCTGATGTAACTGCCATAACACTGTGTCGACTCTTTTCTAAAACACGTTTAGAAACGCTAGCCAGCAATTGAACATGTCTTTCCGTTGCTTGTATGTGTACCGGAATTCTTGGATCAGGCAATGGTGGATCATCGCATTCTAAATATTGTTCCAAATGATCATACGGAATGCTATACGTAAACGGTGGTTCGAATAAGACATCATCTCTATTTAAATCAATCATATTCGTATAATCTGTACAATTGAAGTTTATCAAAGGTTTTTGATAAACTCTAAGATGTGCCGGGTCGTACAGATTTCTTCGGTAGTGTAAAATTTTCTTGATTGCGATTTTTCGTGTCTCTTTTTTATCATCAAATAACATCGCTAACAAAATATTTTCGGAATGTGCGTAATATGAATTGTTTTTAATGACATTATTCACAACTCCGCGTAGATTTGTATCCAAATATTGTGTCCAACGAATGAATTTGTAAAATAATACACTACCGAAGACCACCGAATTATAGTACTTGATGTTGAAGTACATCGGCACATACACTTTCATTATGTATGTTGCCAAAATTTTCAAATTCCTTGATAGATTTTCAGTTGACACATACAACCGCAACAATCTATTCGCCTTGGTGAGCCAACGTGAATGTGCTATTGGTCCTGGTTTATTGTGAGATAAATCCGCAGGAACAACACCATTCGAAATTGCATTGGCCATTTTGTATAAGTACTTTGAATCGGTGGATAATTCAAATGGATCTAAATCAGGTGGCATGTTCTCTAGCACGATTATCTCGAATTCATCTACAAGCTGAAAAAAAAGAAATGAGATGAATTAAATTTTACCATTTAATAATGGAAAAAATCGATGAGAAAAATGACAAATGATACATACCGGAAGATTTTCACAAGTTTCAATTTGTTTGCCCAACGTTCCAGTTGTTGTTCGTGGTCCAGTGGTCGATGATCTTTCCAAAGTGTCAAACAAATGACGAAATGGCAGCTCGTTAAAGTGCAGCATGCACACAAACCAATGCAGCGGTCTATTCAAATGCAATTCAAATCGACGCAAAATCCCATTTCTTACGCCAGTATTTGTTGGCTCACCATCACAGCATATGCCGATTAATGCATCGAGAGCAATTTCTTTTTCGACGAAGAATGCATTAAATGTCATCAATTTGTGTTCAGCATCTTCATTTTCGACTTTTGTGTAGCCTATCAATTGAGAATTTGGTTCCTTCAAAACAACTAGATGTGGTTCTTTCACCATCCTTGCATGCAACTTCTCATCGATTTTTTCCATTGTTAAAGCATCATTTTTTCGGCCGTCGAATGAAAATGCTATCAAATTGGATGCATCATACTGCTTACGAAGCAGTTCTTCTCTGCATTTGGCCTTTTCTCGACGCACTTTATTTTTATCCATGATGATAGGATTGCCATGTGCATCTTTTACGTCAATGTCTTGCATAAGAGATGTTGCGAGTGCTGCTGCTATTCTATCAGACACACCAAATCGATCACACATCGCAGCGAAGTTCGAAGCATCGTATCTGGGAGTATACGGTCCTCGTATCATTGGCGGAATATCTTGTGGATTTGAACTTGGCTGATCTATATCAGTACTTGGTTCATATGCTGAATGGCTCTGTTCAACGCTTGTTGGTATTATTGTTGACGTTGGTGCTGGCTCTTCAACTTCTAGCACGAATTCCGGTATCGTCAATCTTCTGTCATTATTTTGATCTCGCATGAACTCTTTCAAATGATCTGGAATCAATCCACATGAGCATAATTCTGCTTTCAAGTCACATTGACATTTGTCGATGGAAAATAATTCTTTTGTAGATTGCTCGAACGTTCTGAATGAGGCGATATTTGAATGTTTAGTTTCGATTTGATACTTGTCAATCAATGTACCCAATTTTCTAACAACACTTTGTTTGGTTAGAATTTCAACATTAAGTTGACTCCAAATTTCAATCAATTTGTCTGTTACGTGCGGTACGAATGTTTTATACGAAAACATTTTGTTTTGGAGTTTAGCACGTTCGGCCAAGAAAAAAAAACATCTTAAAATATCCTGTTTCGTTGGCAGATCGAGTCCACTCAAATCACAAGATGCACCAAAAACAGCAACATCGTGCGAAGGCAAATGCTTCAAATGACTTTCGGTACTTGTTGATGTTGTTGCGGTTTGAGATGTAGACGGCAATGCATTTGGATCCATTGTATAATTTTACTAAAAAAATTTTAAAAAACTGAAATTAGTATATTTCAAAACATTTGGTTCGAATATATTTTTTCCACCTACAAATTGGTAAATACACAGTGGTAAAAATGGTGTGAATTTTATTTATATTCAAATATCAAATTTTGATTTTCACAAAGCTTTAGCGTGTGTATTTTACGACGTCTGATTTCTTAACAATCTAATCGCATGAAGTTGTCACAAGATGTCAAACTACATCTTCGGTATTCATCGGGTTTGACTCACATACTCCTACGGCATAACTCATATGTGCCTAACTCATATATGTATATCAACAGCATTTACTCATATGTCAACCGACATTTCGCCTCTAAGGACCAGTTAATACATTATTCCAACGCACATTATTCCTACATGCTATACATATAAATACATTACAATGTATTACATATTTCAGAAAAAAGTAACCAAGCAAGAGAACAACATCGATGCCTATGTGTATTAAATTACAAAATTTTAACACATACCTTTTAATTCTTTTTGAATTTCACAATTATTCACTGGCAGGAAATTTATAATTCACTTTCACTGAAATGATGCTCAAACACTAATGAACTGAACACTCATAAATGTCATTGTGTTGTGCTCTTTCACAAAATATGTCGGTAATGATGTTTTACCGATGTTTTTTTTTAAATAAATGCGTTGTTGACTTGAAAGCAACAACACTTTGTCGCTTTTTTTCTCACTAAATTCATTTTTTTTATTTTTTACACATGTTCTTATTTTTTAATTTGAATTTTCATTGAAAAAAATTAAACAAAAAAGATCAATTTTACCGAAAAACTTGTAATTTTTCTCGGAAAATAGACGAAAAATAGTTAAAATATGCATGAAACGCCCTCTGGCGGTAGTCATAGGTAAAAATAAAGATCAGAAATGAATTTCTCGACCCCAAAAACCCCCCATATACACATAAAAAAGATAATATAACGATGAATAAAAAAACGAATTTTGAATCAAAATGATGTTATAGGGAAAAAATCTTTTTTTGAAAAGTGGGAGACTCGAAAATCGAGATAGACCTATGGTTCCTTCGGCAAAGTTGCTTAGAATTGTCCATAGAATCATCCTAGGGGGCAGGTCTAATCGAATTTTTCGGCTCCATACAAATTGGCCCGCCCTAATATATATATATATAGTTATATAAATATATATATATATATATATATATATATATATATATATATATATATATATATATATATATATATATATATATATATAGTTATATAAATATATATATATATATATATATATATATATATATATATATATATATATATATATATATATATATATATATATATATAGTTATATATATGCATATATATATATATACATATACATATATATATATATATATATATATATATATATATATATATATATATATATATATATATATATATATATATATATATATATATATATATATATATATATATATATATATATATATATGTATATATATATATATATAAAGAAATATGAATTTTCGGCGAAACGAGTTTAATACTAATTTTCTTCGAAAATTAGTAAAAAGCTTTCAAGAGGATGACGTCGAAAATTCACACATTTGCTTTACTTCTTTATTCACAAAATACGCTTATTTAAGTTTTTAGTGATTATGAAACATTAACGCCATTAAATATTTAATAATTTGTTCTTACGATTCAATAATAATTGATTATATGATATAATAATTTATTCCTACGATTCAAGGCGTAGTAGACTATTCCGAAAATTTAAGATACTTAGATGAAAAATAGATTTTTTAGCAAGAGTTTTTTTGCAAAAATTGTTAGGCATAACTATTCAAGTGAACTTGGATAGTTATGCATAACGCTATAATCAAATACGACGAACATCCGAAAACATGGCCCTCATGCATGATCATAAAAACCAGACTTTTTCTTGACCATGAATGTATTTTTATTAATAGATGCCAACATGAATACATGGATATCTATGCAGAAGTTCAAACATCAGATGCAGCTGATCTTATCAATTCGCCATTCAGCGGACGGTATTGCGGTCCAATACCACCACGTCGCCGTATATCGATGTATCGAGCGATTGCTCTATCCTTTTTTACGAATAAAAATGAAACACTATCTGAGTTGTTTACAGGACGTTATTCGTTTATAAATGCATGTATGTATACATTATCTGTAGCCAATATGAATATCGGAATCTAAATGATTATTGTTCTGTCGGATCGTTAATTTTACTTATGAAATTTACGTGTGGAGTAATTGCAGTCAATTGGTTTTTACAGCGGAATATGAAATTGGTATACCAATATCCGGATCACCATGTTCCTACACTGTCACTCCTAGTTCGAATAAAACAGGTGCTTTAATATCGCCAACTTATCCAGGTGCCTATCCGAAAGATTTATCGTGCACATATACATTTCTCGGTGAAACGAATCAAAGGGTTAGATTAGAATTTCGTGATTTTGATCTATTTTTTGGAGGACCACAGTAAGTATAATTTCATTGTATGCAGGTTATGATATGTGTTTTTAAAAAAATATTTCTTAAACGGTTTAGATCGTTTTCCATATTGGTCGCAGTCTATTAAATATAATTCTGACACGTTTTATTTCTTGACTGGTTTTATAAATTCTTCTTTAACAGCTTTGACTATAAATAGAATATCGTCAAAGCAAAATATCTTTAAATCTGCATTTGTCAAAAAATGTTCATGAGAAGTACCTATGCGGTGGTAAAAACTTATATTAAATGTTAATTTCAACACTTAACAAGCTTATCAACCTAAAACTTGATCCTTGAAAACAAAACAACAAAAATAAGTTTAATGCACTCTTTCTAACTTTTTCCTTACTCTTTCTTCATCATTGCAGTTGCCCATTTGATTTTGTTAAAGTTTATGATGGTCCCGATAATTCATCAGCATTAATAGGAACATATTGCGGACAGCAAAGAAATTTAGTTGTATATTCAAGCGAATCGAGTCTTTTCGTTAATTTTTTTACGCTACCGAGAACAGCGAACACACAGAATCGTGGCTTTAAGGGAATTTATGAATTTAGCGAGAGTTTTGTTAAATTAGATTTTATACGTAAGTGCATCGAAAGTATTGGCTTAGTCAATAATATTTTGTGAAGTTTTTAAATGTGTTTGCTATGTTTTTTTCATATCTTAGGATGATTTTGATTATTTCAATCTTTTTACAGAACAAAACGATGGCATTCACATGCGTGGCTCAGAATGTGATCAAAAAGTTTTATCAAAGAAGCAATCCATAGGATATGTTTATTCACCCAATTATCCTTATCTGTACATACCGAAAACAGTTTGTAGGTGAGTTGAATGTATATATTAAACTTTAGTTGTATAGTTTGGCTTCTCATTGAGTAAGTGAATACATATTTTTACATTGAACAAAAAATATATTTTATTAGTTAAAAAAATTTTTTTTTAAAATATTTTTTCAAAAACTCCTTTAATTTTGCATCAAAATGAGGCCAAACCGATTTTTTTCATTATTCTCAATAGCCGAAATCAGAAAAAAACACTAAAATTTGTAAGATGTATTTGTCATAATTTTCGTGAAGAGTGTTGACTGTAAAGTAATCATACGACCAACCTTGTCAGATCTTGGATTTAAGCTGTTCTTTACTTGCAATAAATGGACATATATATATATATATATATATATATATATATATATATATATATATATATATATATATATATATATATATATATATATATATATATATATATATATATATATATATATATATATATATATATATATATATATATATCTATATATGTATACATATATATATATATATATATATATATATACAGGGGCTAGGTAATCAGGCTACGGAACCAGAAAAGAAAGTTATCGCGCAAATGAACGATACTTATGCACTCACTATCTTTAAAAGTGGACTTAATGACCAGCTGAAAGGCACAATATTTTCAGCTAGGCCCAAAACTTTTGCTGAGGCAGTATCATTAGCGCAAGAGATTGAGACATTAGAATCTCAAGCTACGAGTAGCGTAATGCATATCGGCAATTTTGCAAATAGTAGAAATAACCGTGATCGAAGATACAGAAACTATCCGGTTCCGAAATGTGCAGATGAAGTACGCAGATTTGTTGCGTTCTGCAACTACTACAGGCGTTTTATTCCGAATTTTGCCGGAATTGCCAAAAGTTTGAACTCGCTATTGAAAAAGAACGTTACATTTGAATGGACCGAAGAATGTCAAAAAGCGTATGAAACACTTAAGAATAAATTAATTGAGCCACCAATTTTGCAGTATCCAAATTTCGAAGAACCATTCATTTTAACAACTGATGCATCTAATTACGCATTAGGCGCTGTATTATCGCAAGGTGAAATTGGACAGGACTTACCAATTTCGTATGCAAGCAAGTCGCTAGCAAAGCACGACATCAACAAACCAGTCATAGAAAAAGAACTTTTAGCCATACATTGGGGCATAAACTTTTTCAGACCCTATCTCTACGGAAGAAAGTTCGTAGTTGTCACAGACCATAGACCACTAGTATCTTTATTCACCCATGCAAATCCTTCATCAAAACTCACTAGAATTAGAGTTGACTTATCGGATTATGATTTCACGATTGTGTACAAGAAAGGCAGCATGAACACGAATGCTGATGCCTTGTCAAGAATTGAGTTGGATTCTGACTCTTTAAAAGCATTGATACCTCCAGTTACAGATGAAACAGCAAAGCGTAAACTATTAGCAATTACAAGGGGCATGGCAAACAAAACAGAGGATAAAAAGCAAGAAACCCGCAGCGAAAGCAACCACGTAAAAGTAGAACCTGATCAATTCTATTGTTGGGATTGCACTAGCTTGTCGGATATCACCGGTGTTATGAAGTTAAAATTTATCCTGCGCAATGATGAAAATAAAGGTATTGATATCGTACGTACGAAAGATATTGTAAAAGTATATTGTAGCGATATATCTAACGTGAAACCAGTTTCCGTTAATGCAAAGCTAACAATAAATAGGGGTACCCGCAGACACAAAAGTAATGAGAATAATAGTGATAATCCACATTCAGAATACGTTTTGATTATGGAGAAACTATTAGATTTTGCTAGACGTAACAAAATCCAAGTACTCTCATTAACAAGTGATGATGTTATATTAAAGTCTATAGACAAGGAAGAATTTAAGAAAGTATTTAACCTGTTGCAACGAAAAGGTAAAGATAATGCGCATATGAAGCTACGAATAATGATATACAAGCCACCCGCTAAGATAACGAATAAAGATGAACAGGTGAAATTAATAGAAGAATATCACAATTCACCGCACGGAGGACATTTAGGGATTCGCAAAACTTTGTTAAAGCTAAAACAAAGATATTGCTGGAAGAACATGAACAGTATGGTTAAATCCCACATAAAGAATTGCACACCTTGTCAAATAAACAAACAGGTGAGACACACAAAAGAAGAAATGATGAAAACCGACACACCAACAACGAGTTTTGAAACAATACAAATAGATACCGTAGGTCCACTAAGAATATCTAATAACTATAGATACATATTAACCTTACAATGTGAACTAACTAAATTTGTAGTAGCGTTCCCAATAGAAAATAAGGAAGCACAAACCATAGCTGTAGGAATAGTTAATGAGTTTATATTAAAATATGGACATTTCAAAGTACTCAAGTCTGATTTAGGTACTGAATTTACAAATAAGCTTATGAACAACATCTGTGATTTGCTAAAGATAAAACAAATATTTTCAACACCATATCACCACCAAACTTTAGGAGTAGTAGAAAGGAATCATCGGGTACTAAACGAGTATATGTATTCGTTTGCTGATGACCAACAATGGGACAAATGGGTTCCATATTACACATTTGCGTATAATACAACCCCAAATGTAGATACAAACTACACTCCATTTGAATTGATTTTCGGTAAACTTCCATATTTACCAAATGACAAAGTTGATAATCAAGATGTAATTTACGATTTAGATGATTATGCCAACGAGTTAAAGGCAAGATTGAGAATGTCGATCAATAGAGCACAAAGTTTGATTGAAAAAGTTAAAATCAAAAGAACAATGAACCAAACAAATATACATTCTTTGAATCCTAAAATAGGAGATTTCGTACTTTTGAAAAATGAAAATAGAAAGAAACATCAACCGCCATATAAAGGTCCATATAGAGTATTGGACATGGATCACTGTAATGTCACTTTAGACATAGCAGGAAACCGTAAATTAGTACATAAAAACAGATTAAAACCTTACCACACATGTAACATAAAAAACAATGTACTTGAATAAAAAAAATATATATATATGAACCTACATATAAAAATTTTGTAATAAAAACGTTCAGAATGATACGCATTATGTTAAGTTAAGCTAAGTAAGCATTATTGTAAATAAAAAAAAATATATTGAACCATAAAAAAAAAATATATTGAACCTACAAATAGAGAAATTTTGTTATATCTTAAAGTATATTAATAATGATAAATTTTGTTATGACTAAAGATAAAAGAATATTATTGTAAAAACCCCTTCTGGGATTATTGAACCTAATGTTGTGATTAGTCTTCATTTTTTTTTTGTTGCAAATGAACCCTAATCAAAAAAAGGGTAAAAGTGTAATGATATAACATCACATGCATGAAATAAATCAAAACAAAACAAACAAGTCAAAATAGAACACCATGCAATTCATTAACATTGTCTACGTAATAGCAGACCACACAATGTTATACAACTGACCATATCAGGTTTCCGAGTAGCGACCGTGAATATCCATGCCATATGGAGTATTCAAATGTAGTACAGAGTCATGTTGCGATCGATAATGAATTATGTGTCACTATGGCACGCGATACAAATATGATATGTTTTGGTTGCAGTGTGAATAAGCGCACATTGATATGTTTTGGTTGCAGTGTGAATAAGCGCACATGGCAATAAATCTAGTACGTGTTGATAGAGTGGCGCTAGAAATGTTGGTCAAGTGTAGCGTGTGAAAGTTGAACACATGTGATTCATATAGAATATTGTGTCATGGGAAATTTATGTGTTATTGATTTATTTCAGGGCATGCTGAGTTTAGATAATAAAATAGGTTAAGTTATGTTTGTAAGGTTTTGTAAAAATCGTATATAAGGAGTGGTAAGAATGTTTGAAAAATAGATTCATTTGAGTAAGCGTGCAATACACTGTTTTATTCTATTGGGTCTCTGCTCTTGCGAGGTTTTTCTTGAAGCGGTTAATGTGGAATTTAGTAATTCTACT
>OX376374.1:96948816-97006192 GCA_947369275.1 Nemotelus nigrinus
CCCAACCAGTCCACACAGTGATGTTTTTTTATGGTTATAAAGAAATTCACGAGATCCACCTACAGGAGATATGAGGAAACTAATATGTCATGTCAATCAATGTTTTGGGATCTTTCACAAGCAATTTAGATATAAAAAGTCTCTAGCATCAGGCCTCAATTCATCGGGACACTTATCCGAAATATCGTTTGTGTAGAAGAATTGGCAGATTATCAAAATTTGATGATTTTTAAAGTGGAATAAATCCTACTAACCACAAACGGCAATTGTTTACAATTCACATTGCCGAGAGTAGGTGGCAGGTATTCCAAATTGCAAAGTTCTCGCGTATACAGTACAATAAACACATCACTTTCACGACACTTATCCGAAATATCTTTTACGCGACAAAAACTTCGAAACCAGTCTCCGGATAATAGGAAAATAGACTCTATTCGCGGATTCAACCGAGCAGCACCATTCACATTGCTAATATTTACTAATTGTCAGAGAAATGTCAAACAATTGTCATTGTGCAATTCCCAATAAATCTTAATAGCGAGAGGACTACACCATTTTAAAAAGTAGCTTAGTACCTGTCAGATTGCAAGTCGCGATAGGCCTTTTATATGAAGGCCATGGTTCCACTCATACTATTTAGTACTCACTAGTACTTTTGGTTACTACAATCTACACATGCTTTTGTTCCCGACTAGATACCTTGTACTTACACCGTCTTTTGCCCCAGGTGGTGAATTATTAGTCCGGGGAAATCTAACATGGTGCTTCGGAAAAATTAGGGGAAAGCTGAATTTTGGTGTGAACCTTGGTACTGGCGTGTTGAACAAAATGTCAAAAGTCCCCATCGATCCGAGTGCTGCGTCACTTTTTATACAAGGGCAAAGGTCACCAAAAGTGACCTTTCCTAAATATCTCAGTAACGGTTACGTCTTCAGAAAAACAATGTATGACGAATTTGTAGCTTAAACAATTTCCAACAAAAAAGATTATATAACTTTTTCCTGTAACCATAACCGTTTTTGAGATATATTGATCTAAACATTTGTAACTAACAGCATCCTCTTTCTCAGAGCATGTAAATATTATCCGATTTTGATTACGACTTGGCATGTTTGTGAGTTTGTTTTTCTATGTTTAAGAGGCGCATGAAAAAAAACATGTAAATAAACTTAACTACCATACTCCAGGGTAGATGGAAAAGCGTGCTCCGAAAAGTTTCCCCATCCCCCTTTGCCATGAAATGGTATCCCTGAGCATCCATCCCAAATCTTCAGAAATGGGCTCGTTGCCTACTCTTTGCGCACTGTTAAACAAGATAGGATCACTTTTTATCCTGTAAATTGTCTATAATTGAAATCGTGAGACTAGCCCTACACACAAATCCTACCACCACCCTACCCACCCCCGCAAACGAACCATCCCGAAATAGCCGGTTTTTTAGTTTTTTCTTCCATACCGTCTTATCCCATGAACGATCAGGGCAAGGTCAAGTAATTTCAGGTGCAAATTGGTTTCGAAACGTGTCATGTCCCTTTGGCGCTACGTAGTCATCACAGGATTGGTAAAAAACTGATTATTAGGGGATAGTCTGCAGCGGGTTGAGCCCCTATAATGTCAAGAATGAGCGTTTACAGAATTATGCCATGTTTTTATCTTGCTTTTTCATACTCCTAGCGCCGTGATATGTTATAAAACCTAGTTTCACTTGCAATGTTGTTGTCTTGCTCTGCTTCTTCGTGGAAAACCCCATACCAATGATGCAGCAATACAGTTTATTTCCGAAAAGAGAGTAGCGAGCAGACGTCCCTACAAGTTATATGGCAAAGGGGGGCGGGGGTGGTGGTAAATTTTCGGAGCACCCTTTTCCACCTACCCTGGAGTATGGTAGATAAGTTTGTTTACTTGTTTTTTTTTATGCGCCTCTTAAACATAAAAAAACAAACTCACAAACTTTCCAAGTCGTAATCAAAATCGGATAATATTTACATGCCCTGAGAAAGAGGATGCTGTTAGTATCAAATGTTTAGATCAAAATATCTCAAAAACGGTTATGATTACAGGATAAAATTATATAATCTTTTTTGTTGGAAATTGTTTAAGCTACAAATTCGTCATACATTGTTTTTCGAAAGACGTAACCGTTACTGAGATATTTAGGAAAGGTCACTTTTGGTGACCTTTGACCCCGTATAAAAAGTGACGCAGCACTCGGACTGATGGGGACTTTTGACATTTTGTTCAACACACCAGTACCAAGGTTCACACCAAAATTCAGCTTTCCCCTAATTTTTCCGAAGTTTCGCCTTTTTTATGTAGGATTTCACTGGGCTATATATAAAATAGATGGCTTTGATAGTTTATATGCTATGTTGAAAAATTTGGCTACGTAAAAATTCAAAAAAGCTCAGAAATTTCGAAGAGAGGGAAATTAGGCAATTTTCTGTATGCTGACATAACATTTTCTATAGAATGTGATAATTTTTACGCACCACTTTTAGCATTAATTTAAAAGTTCGTTAGCATTTGAATGCAGAATCTCTGCTATGGTTGGAATCTTTGCTTAGAATATACTTAGGCCAAGGAAAATAGCGCTCTTTTCATGATCTACTACCAAGTACTCGCAAGTACTAATTAGTAGAAAAAGATCACGGCAATTAATTGCTTTATATATATTTTCAAATCGCCTACGGTCGAAAGTCGTAGAAATTAAGTTTGTGACCCATTCCAAACGGAGAAAAACTTAAGTGAGAACTAGTGAGGTTAGAATTAAGTCTAAAGGTAGAACTATAATGCAATTAAGTGAGCTTTAAGTAGCTTAAGTGACAGTACGGTTGCATAGAAATCAAGCGGCATACCCATAATGTACTTATCTGCCGTTTCGTTAAGTTTCGTTCAATTCGGGCCACTTAAGTGGCGTACGACTGGGACCGTACATCAATTAAGTAAATTTGACAAGAGGTTTGTGTAACGACTACAACCAATAGAAGGCACGTAAAATATTTGAATATGTTTTCGTGGATCGCTTGGTATTTTTGCAGGAGGTAGAAGTAATGATCTTTCGTATGCGGTATTGTAGACGCAATAATAGGTATGTGAAATATTTGAATATTTTAGGTCTGTTCGCGTACTTTCAGTTACTGAATTTTCCTGAATCATGTAGTGGGGGACATTCATGAAAAGTACAAAAACGCTCACATTGCATTTCCTGAAAATTGACAAACAAAAGTGTCAGTTGTCGGTTTTCAGGAGAACAATAATGATTATAAAGTCATCCTAAGCGGTGATAAATTATCGTCACAAAAATATTCGTCCTTCATAATATTATAACATTAGGCCAAAAACCGTTTGACAGTTTTCAGTATTTTGAAGTAGCTCAGACCCTACTGAAAAAGGGGCATTCTTCCGTTTTCAGTAAAACGGAGTGCAAAAACGGCTTCATTGCAATTAATTGCAATAAATCGTGGTACGCGAACATACCTTTCATTGTTAAACGGTTCATTGACAGTTTACAATATAGGAAGTAGTAATTAGATGTCTCGAATATGATTCTGCGCGACATTGTAAACAGAATAACCGGTATCTAAAATATTTTTTCGTCGATCACATAAATGCTATTTTTACAGGAGGTAGAAATAATGAGTTTGAAACATAATTTCAAAGAGAAAACGCGTTGAACAACATAGGAAATAATAAATTATATAGTAGTTTATTTATTTGTATCTTTAAATTACTTACTTTTAAAAATACAAATACATAAAATACTTAAAATGCCGTCTCACAGCTTTTTTCATTCAAAGAATAACCACACACCATGCTTCAGCTGTCCACTATTGAATATTAAACTTCAGCCGTAAAGACCTTGTTGATTAAATATATTCCGGTCGCATAACAATATTGCTGAAAATACATTTCTTTCGTACACTTATTTGAATATAAGTACAAATTAAGAGCCTGCACCAAGCACATCTTTATAGATCTAATAATCTACAGCAAAGTGCCGAGTTTCAGCTCAGCTACAATTTTCTACGATTCTTGCAACAGAGCTAGCAGGCTATGAAGACAACTATATTTCAATTGCAGCAAAAATCTATTCAAATATATTGCGTAAACGCTCACATCAGTTCATCTCATATGCCTCCAAATTTAAATTCATATTCGCCACTCTGACGGCAGCTTCATGAACCTTCACTTAATTCTATTATGGGCAAATGAACCGATCGACTTCAATTGAGTGAATTTTCGTTCAGTTTCAGCGCTCACTTAAGTTCAATTAATTGCATTATAGTTCTACCTTAAAGGTAGAACTATAATGCAATTGAGTGAACTTTAAGTAGCTTAAGTGACAGTAGGTCTGTTTCCGTACTTGAATCTATTATAATATATTATAATAGATTCGCAGCAAGTCGTTTCCGTACTTTTGCTGCAAATAAAATCTTGTTGACGTCATCGCTTCCCCTCTTTCAGAAAGTTGTAGAAAAATACAGCCGAACTGAGCTGAGGCATTTTGCTGCAGCTTGTCAAATCATGGCCTTCATATAAAAGGCCTATCGCGACTTGCAATCTGACAGGTATTAAGCTACTTTTTAAAATGGTGTAGTCCTCACGTTATTAAGATTTATTGGGAATTGCACAATGACAATTGTTTGACATTTCTCTGACAATTAGTAATGTGAATGGTTCTACTCGGTTGAATCAGGGAATAGAGTCTATTTTCCTATTATCCGGAGACTCGTTTCGAAGTTTTTGTCGCGTAAAAGATATTTCGGATAAGTGTCGTGAAAGTGATGTGTTTATTGTGCTGTATACGCGAGAACTTTGCAATTTGGAATACCTGCCACCTACTCTCGGCAATGTGAATTGTAAACAATTGCCGTTTGTGGTTGGTAGGATTTATTCCACTTTAAAAATCATCAAATATTGATAATCTGCAAATTCTTCTACACAAACGATACTTCGGATAAGTGTCCCGGTGAATTGAGGTCTGATGCTGAAGACTTTTTATATCTAAATTGCTTGTGAAAGATCCCAAAACAACAGTGATTAACATGACATATGAGTTTCCTCATATCTCCTGTAGGTGGATCTCGTGAATTTCTTTATAACCATAAAAAAACATCACTGTGTGGACTGGTTGGGAAAAGTAGCTTAGGTCCGCCATCTTGTAGCTTAATTGCTTTTGCGATAGGCCTTTTATATGAAGGCCATGGTCAAATCGACTACGATGGGCTTGGCGCGAGGCTTTGAAATGTATATATATTCAAATGAGCGCGCGAAGAAAAATCTTTTCTGTGCAATATTCCAATGAACACGGAATATATTTCTCGCACAACGTTTTTATTGCTATTACAAAATATCCAATGGTGGATATTTAGTGCATGGTGTGCACTTATTTGTATATGATCGACTTCGGTGGAGGCTAGGTTTTAATAAGGACAAAACTGATCTGTACTTTGAACTTGTTAGTCATTGCAACTGAAAATGATATGTATTGTTGGCGGGAATATGCTGTTCTTTTATTTTGTAGGCATAATAATATAGATGAATTATAAATTTTGTTTCGCAGGCGGATCAATATTGATATGGGCTCCATTAATAGAGCCTGTTATATCTATTAATGGAACTCATAATTGCGCACGAGCAAAATATGATAATCTTGTAGATGGAAAAGGATATGTTCACAAGGTGTTTCCAATGCATATGATGGCTTCATCTGGTGTGTGGGCTGTGATCATGGCACTCAAAATGCCCGCAAGAATGTTTTTTGAAATTCAAATCAACGCAGCTGTCACTTTTAGTGTCTTCTTCTTACTTGCAGCAAGTTGCAGCAGCGCGTTTCTGTACTTTTCCAAATGTTCCCCCACCACAAAAATAATCAAGCTGTAAAATTCTGTTACTGCTGCACTTTGCTGAAAGTACGGAAACAGACCTAGTACGGTTGCATAGAAATCAAGCGGCATACCAATGCCTTCTAGAAGTACGGGCCGTCAGGCTACGTAATCGTTGTCGATGTGACGTCATGGCGTCAAACCATTTTGACATTTCCACGAGGCAGTGCCGACACACACCGAGATTTCACATGCAGTTTTTTAGCTAAAATACGAATAAAACTTTAATTTTTTGTGCGTTATAATAATAATATTTAGCCGTGGACGCGTTATAATAATAATATTTAGCCATAACTTTCATTTTGTATCGACCAATTATATCGCGATAGCAAATCGACACGGAACATCACATAACCTAACAACAACTGATAAACATTTCGTCGTGAACTTTTCCAATTATGCCGCACGCACCGCATTAATTTGTGTTTTAACTGTTCACTAGCACTGTTCCGCACATACCACTCTGTTTTCATTTCACGCACTATAACACAACCCGTAAAATTAACATTTTCCCGCGGACGTCCCATAAGACTACGTGTGTTTTTCGCGACATTTGGTCCGATGCTCTGACGTCATTATTCTGCATTACGGCCCGTACATATAGAAGGCATTGGGCATACCCATAATGTACTTATCTGCCGTTTCGTTAAGTTTCGTTCAATTCCGGCCACTTAAGTGGCGTACGACTGGGACCGTACATCAATTAAGTAAATTTGACAGGAGGTATGTGCAACGACTAGGACCAATAGAAGGCAGTGAAATATTTTAATATGTTTTCGTGGATCGCTTGCTATTTTTGCAGGAGGTAGAAGAAATGATCGTTCGTATGCGGATTGTTTAGAAGCAATAATAGGTATGTAAAATATTTCAATATTTTATTTTTGAACGTTTCATTGACAGTTTCCAATACAGGAAGTAGTAATTAGATGTCCGCAATATGTTCTTGCGCGGCATTGTAAGAGCAATAATAGCTATATAAAATACTTTGTCGTTGAAATGCTATTTTCACAGGAGGTAGGAATAACGAGTTGCGGGTAATGTGCTCTTGTGCGGCATTGTAAGAGCAATGGCAGGTATGTAGTTTAGTTAGTAGTTTAATATGTTGTAGTCTACCACTTTATTGTGATTTTTACAGGAGGTTGGGATAATTAGTTGAGGGTATGGCAGGTATGTAAAAAATGTTTATATTTTGTAGTCGATCGCTTAAATCCTTTTTTTTACAGGAGGTGTGCATAATTAGTTTAGGGTACTGTGCTCATGTGCGGCATTGTAAGAGCAATGAAAGGTATGTAAATAATTTCAATACTTCGTTGTCGATGGCTTAATTGCTATTTTTACAGGAGGCAGGGCTAATGAGTTTCGGCATTGTAAGAGCAAGGACAGGTATGTAAAATATTCATTTTTTTTGTTGTATATAGTTTCAATCCTGTTTTTAATGATTTTTCGATCGTATGCGGTAATCTGGAAGCAATAATAGGTACATTTGTAAAATATTCCGATATTTAATCCTTATTCGTTTCCTTTACAGTTTACTGCAAGTAGTCATCAGGTGCTGTTTCCATTGTGTTACTACGCTGCATTCTACAAGTAATAAAAGGTATGTAAAAAATTGTATTATTTTGTCATCGATCGCTTAATTTATAGTTTACAGGCAGTACGAGCGATTGTTTCATTTTCAAGAAACAATGGAAAACGTTCCTTCCGAATACGATTTTGTTGGCCATCTAATAAGTCTTGTTCAGAGCCACAGATGCCTTTACGATAAGGCAGATGGATTGTATTATGACAAAAAGAACAAATCGAAAGTGTGGGAAGTGATTGCGGCAGAAACAAAAAGGAGTTGTAAGTATTTTTATTTTTATTAGTTTGTAATAATCTTGCTGTGTATGTGAAACATCTCAGATTTTAAATTTTTGGTAGTTGGCCTATTCTGGGTAAACTTCGTGACAGGGGTGAGCAGCAGCAGTGCCCACGAAATCAATGGATAATGCGATGGCCAAGAATATTTAAGTTGAATAATTTTCAATGAATAACTTCAATAAATATTCGTATATAATTTCAGCACTTGAATGCCGAAACAAGTGGAAATCGCTTCGGGAGAGATTTATCAGAGAAGTCAAAAAACGCGAGCAGCCATCAGGAAGCGGCCTTGTACATATGGAGGATTGGCAATATTTCGAGCAAATGAAATTTTTGATGGGTTCTACGAAACCTCGAAGGTAAGAATACTCATGCATCCTCCAATACGAAGCATTGAATAAGATTTCAAAATCTTTCTTACATATAACATTTTCTATCAAAAATTTGTATTCGGTGGCCTAAATTGTTAATAATTGTTTCATTTTGTTGCGCGTTCAATGTATTCATTGTTATGTTAAATCGAACTAACAGTTTATTACATTTTTTTTAGGACAAGATGCAACGAAACGTCTGCACCCAACATCGATTTAGATGCTTCATGGGATTCCGCTACGATCAGTACGTCGGAGTTTGACCACATCATTGAATTTTCGCCCGACGAACCGCCTGCAAAGCGAAAAACTACGTTGAATGCTCTATTCACTAAAGTTGGTGAAACAATTGAAAAACTAGAGCAAAACATCTCAACGGAAACGGTGACCGCAGAGCCAACAACAGACGATTTGTTCGCAAAAACACTCGCGTCGCTTATGCGAACACTTCCGCAGCAAGTGAAGGACGACTTTCAGACGGAGATATTCACCAAGGTTATGCAACTTCGGAGAGATCATGGTGCAGAATAACCCAAGTAACATTAATATTGCTAATCTATACCAATGTTTTGTAGTATTAGTTTAATTTTTTATACGTCTTATAAAGGCATTATAGTTCTAGAGATTTGAAATGTTTAAGTGCTTTTTCTTTTAAATAAGATAATGTTTATTGATAAAAACAAAATGGGTTTTGTCTTCTTAATTTAAATATATGTTACATGTTTTCAAAGGATGTTATAGGCGCAATACTTGTTTGTAGAAAAGTGTGGCCATAAGCTTATAGCATGTGTTCTTGTTTGTGCATTTTATATGTGAATTCCATTTTTTCCTAATATATGTGTTTATTTGTATAACCATGTCGATAAACACAAATATAGTTGGTCATAAACTTCATCTGGTGGTGTTCTGGCGACTTTATTGGAATTATATAATGGATATTTTATCTGTTCCGCTTTGAAATTCCACGAACACCTCATTTGCCTTTTAGTTATTGGGTTCTTGAAAGGCAGAACCCGTTGAATAATGTCTGAATTGTGATCATAATAACAATAGTGCTGAGTTTTGATTATATATAATTATTTTTTTATGTTTAATGTTTTCTTGTAAAAATTTGAGAGAGTCATTTGCTACAATACTTCCTATTACGCAAGGTACATTGCCATTATGTGGAATTTCACAATTTCGATTAGATTTTTAATAATTAAAACACCGTTTTTGGAATGAAATAACCATTTTTATTTATGTATATTTTCATGTAAAACAAGGTAATTAATTCCATGTGAATAATAATTCAATTAACAACGAATATTTATGTGTGGCGTAAGAAATCGCATAAAGTCTCCCTGATTCCCGTGGCATTTCGTCCTCCATAGCGATGAGTTGATGTAGTAGGGGTGAAAGATGGTAAATCGCTGGAAATATCATTGCGCCACATTCCACCGTGCACCAGTCCATTCGAATCCTCCCAATCCGTATAGTTTTGGGGACAATACGTGGGAACTTCTCGTTTGTTCTTCATAACGAAATTGTGGAGAGCAACACAAGCTAACACCACTTTTTCCACATTCTCTGGTAGCATGTGTATTGTGGTCAGTAAAATTCGCCAGCGTGCAACCAGAATTCCAAAAGAGTTTTCGATTGTTCGTCTGGCTCGGGATAGCCTTTTATTGAAATGTTCTTTTTTTTCTGGTAGCAGAATGCCTGGATACGGCCGCATTAAGTTTAACCCTAATGGAAACGCAGCATCAGCTACAAAAAAATGAGGAATCACCTCTTCAGTGCCTGGCAGTTCTTTAGACAGAGGAATGGGAAGACTATTGGATAGCAGTCTCTTTCCGAACCGGCTCGCTTGAAAAATTCCTGTAAATGAACAAACATTTTGTTAATTTGAAACAATTAATATACTATCACATTTTTTCTCTCACCGCCATCACTCTGGCTACCATAGGCGCCGACATAAAAAAATGTGAAACGATATTCGGCATCACATGCTGCAAGCAGAACTATACTAAAAAAGCTTTTGTAGCAGTAAAACTGACTGCCGGAATTGGGTGGACACCTTATGGCAATATGCTTGCCATCAATAGCTCCAACACAATTTGGCATATTCCACAATCTCCAGAACTGTTTTTCTATGTGTTGAAATTCTTCAAGCTGTGGTTCTGCCACATATAGTGGAGACAACGTATTCCAAATTACATCGCATGTTTCCAGGATGATCTGACGGACGGTCTCCTTACCAAGCTTAAATGACCATGCCAAGGATTGCACTGAACTTGCTTGTGATAAATACCTATAATTGTACTTTGCGGTAAATACCTATTTAAATGAATCTAAATTGCAAAATACTTACTGTAAGACAATAGCCAAGCGACATTCAGCGGTAATCGACTTCCTAATAGACTGCTTCTTTAGGTGAGGACTAATTAAATTTAGCAACTGGTCATAAATGGCGGGTGTCATTCGCGTATATATGAAAAATTGTTCTTCGTCAAACATCTTAATTTTCTTAAATGTTACGGCAAAAAACCCATGCTGCTCTCTATCACGATTTATTGCTCGCACACTACAGGATCGTTTCTTCCTCACAATATCCTTAGCTTCTACTAAAACACACAACATTTGCAATGCTGTGTGCAATAACTTCAGTTGTTTAAGTTTCTCTAATTTTTTCTCCATATTCAAAGTAACTTTTCACGTAAACCACTAGAGCTCTGTTCGCGTACTGAAGCCCTAACAGAATTTCTAAGCTGCATTGCAAATGTGGTGGGGGAACATTTGCGAAAAAAAATGCTGAAGAAGAAAAGGACAGCATATGTAGAGGTTGCTTGCATTTGGAAAATAGCTAATTGCCATTGCATATGTAACCGTTTATTTATATTAGAATTAGTACACAAAATATAATTTCAAAAAGAAAACGCGTTGAACAACATACGATATAATAAATTATTTACTTTTAAAAATACACTACCTAAATGCCATCACACAGCTTTTAACTGACAAAATTTATATTCAAAGAATAACCACACACCCATGTTTCAGCTATACACTATTCAATATTATTCTTCAGCAGTATAAAACTTGTTGATTAATTATATTCCGGTCGCATACCAATATTGCGCAAAAAAAAAAACATTTCTTTCGTACACTCTTTTCAATATAAGTACATATTAAGAACTTGCATCAAGTCCATCGTTATTATCTAATAATCTACAGCAAAGTTGCGAGGTTCAGCTCAGCTACAATTTTCTACGATTTCTTGCAACAGAACTAGCAGGCTATGAAGACAACTATATTTCAATTGCAGCAAAAATCTATTCAAATATATTGCGTAAACGCTCACATCAGTTCATCTCATATGCCTCCAAATTCAAATTCATATTCGCCACTCTGACGGCAGCTTCATGAACCTTCACTTAATTCTATTATGGGCAAATTAACCGATCGACTTCAATTGAGTGAATTTTCGTTCAGTTTCAGCGCTCACTTAAGTTCACTTAATTGCATTATAGTTCTACCTTAAAGGTAGAACTATAATGCAATTAAGTGAGCTTTAAGTAGCTTAAGTGACAGTACGGTTGCATAGAAATCAAGCGGCATACCCATAATGTACTTATCTGCCGTTTCGTTAAGTTTCGTTCAATTGGGACCACTTAAGTGGCCTACGACTGGGACCGTACATCAATTAAGTAAATTTGACAAGAGGTTTGCGTATCGACTACAACCAATAGAAGGCACGTAAAATATTTGAATATGTTTTCGTGGATCGTTTGGTATTTTTGCAGGAGGTAGAAGTGATGATCGTTCGTATGTGGTATTGTAGACGCAATAATAGGTATGTGAAATATTTGAATATTTTAGGTCTGTTCGCGTACTTTCAGTCACTGAATTTTACTGAATTTTCCTGAATCATGTGGTGGGGGACATTCATGAAAAGTACAAAAACGCTCACATTGCATTTCCTGAAAATTGACAAGCAAAAGTGCCAGTTGTCGGTTCTCAGGAGAACAATAATGATAATAAAGTCATCCTAAGCGGTGATAAATTATCGTCACAAAAATATTCGTCCTTCATAATATTATAACATTAGGCCAAAAACCGTTTGACAGTTTTCAGTATTTTTAAGTAGCTCAGACCCTACTGAAAAAGGGGAAATTTTCCGTTTCCAGTAAAACGGAGTGCAAAAACGGCTTTATTGCAATTAATTGCAATTAATCGTAGTACGCGAACATACCTTTTATTGTTAAACGGCTCATTGACAGTTTACAATATAGGAAGTAGTAATTAGATGTCTCGAATATGATTCTGCGTGACATTGTAAAAAGAATAACAGGTATCTAAAATATTTTTTCGTCGATCACTTAAATGCTATTTTTACAGGAGGTAGGAATAATGAGTTTCAAACATAATTTCAAAGAGAAAACGCGTTGAACAACATACGAAATAATAAATTATATAGTAGTTTATTTACTTGTATCTTTAAATTACTTACTTTTAAAAATACAACTACATAAACTACTTAAAATGCCGTCTCACAGCTTTTTTCATTCAAAGAATAACCACACACCATGCTTCAGCTGTCCACTATTGAATATTAAACTTCAGCAGTAAAGACCTTGTTGATTAAATATATTCCAGTCGCATACCAATATTGCTCAAAAACATTTCTTTCGTACACTTATTTGAATATAAGCACAAATTAAGAGCCTGCACCAAGCCCATCTTTATAGATCTAATAATCTACAGCAAAGTGCTGAGGTTAAGCTCAGCTACAGTTTTCTACGATTTCTTGCAACAGAGCTAGCAGGCTATGAAGACAACTATATTTCAATTGCAGCAAAAATCTATTCAAATATATTGCGTAAACGCTCACATCAGTTCATCTCATATGCCTCCAAATTCAAATTCATATTCGCCACTCTGACGGCAGCTTCATGAACCTTCACTTAATTCTATTATGGGCAAATTAACCGATCGACTTCAATTGAGTGAATTTTCGTTCAGTTTCAGCGCTCACTTAAGTTCACTTAATTGCATTATAGTTCTACCTTAAATTGAATCGTTGAATTTATAGTTTAAATTATCGTTAGGTGTTTGAAATGGATATTCCTCTTAAAAGAAAGGTGTACGCTCAAAAATATAGAACGGAGTGGGAGCAACAACAAGAGTTCAAAATGTGGCTGAAACCTGTGATGCGTGATCCAACCAAAGCGTTTTGTTCGTTTTGCCACAGTGAAATTTTCGCTAATTTGAACGATTTGAAAAAACATGCAGATGCAAAAAAACATAAACAAAAATGTGAAATACTTTCAAAAAACTAACAAATATGCTTCGCACCAGCCACTAAAGTAAACAGATGCCACCCAAAAGCTGAAGGTAAGCTCGCTTTATACATCGCGGAACATAGTGCCATATCGCAAATAGATCATCTGATAGATCTATGTAAGAATGTGTTCGCAGACTCAAAAACCGCTGACATAAAACTACATAGAACAAAATGCACTCAGGTCATCAATCAAGTCCTTGCGCCACATTTCAGAGAAAATATAATAAATGATATTGGTAGCCAAAAATATAGCGTCATAGTAGATGAATCGACGGACGTTAGAATTGGAATCTCATTGGATCTTATTGGGATCTTATTGGGATCTTATTGGGATCTTATCTTATTGGGATCTTATCTTATTGGAATCTTGTTGGAATCTTATAACAATCTTATTGGAATCTAATTAAACATATCTAATTGGAATCTAATTGGAATCCAATTGGAATCCAATTGGAATCTTATAAGAATCGAATTGGTATCTTATTGGAATCTTATTGGAATCTTGTTGGAATCTTATAACAATCTTATTGGAATTTAATTGGAATCTAATTGGAATCTAATTGGAATCTAATTGGAATTTAATTAGAATCTTATAAGAATCTTATTGGAATCTTATAAGAATCTAATTGGAATCTAATTGGAATCTAATTGGAATCTAATTGGAATCCAATTGGAATCTAATTGGAATCTAATTGGAATCCAATGTTATCTTATAAGAATCTAATTGGAATCCAATTGGAATCTAATTGGAATCCAATTGGAATCTAATTGGAATCCAATTGGAATCCAATTGGAATCTTATAAGAATCTAACTGGAATCTAATTAGAATCTTATAAGAATCTTATAAGAATCTTATTGGAATCTAATTGGAATCTAATTGGAATCCAATTGGAATCCAACTGGAATCCAATTGGAATCCAATTGGAATCTAATTTGAATCCAATTGGAATCTTATAAGAATCTAATTGGAATCTAATTAGAATCTTATAAGAATCTAATTGGAATCTAATTAGAATCTTATAAGAATCTTATTGCAATCCAATTGGAATCTAATTGGAATCTTATAAGAATCTAATTGGAATCTTATAAGAATCTAATTGGAATCTAATTGGAATCCAATTGGAATCCAACTGGAATCCAATTGGAATCCAATTGGAATCTTATAAGAATCTAATTGGAATCTAATTAGAATCTTATAAGAATCTTATTGGAATCTAATTGGAATCCAATTGGAATCCAATTGGAATCCAATTGGATTCCAATTGGAATCTAATTGGAATCCAATTGGAATCCAATTGGAATCTTATAAGAATCTAATTGGAATCTTATAAGAATCTTATAAGAATCTAATTGGAATCTAATTGGAATCTAATTGGAATCTAATTGGAATCTAATTGGAATCCAATTGGAATCCAATTGGAATCTAATTGGAATCCAATTGGAATCTAATAAGAATCTAATTGGAATCCAATTGGAATCCAATTGGAATCCAATTGGAATCTAATTGGAATCTAATTGGAATCTAATTGGATCTTCTTGGAATCTTATTGGAATCTTGTTGGAATCTTATTGGATCTTATAAGAATCTAATTAGAATCTTTTTAAAATCTTAGTAGAATCTTTTTAGAATCTTATTAGAAACTTATTGGAATCTTATTGGAATCTTATTGGAACCTTATAAGATTTTTATTTGCATCTTATAAGAATCTTATTAGCATCTTATAAGAATCTTATACGAATATTATCAGGTTCTTACAATAACCTTATAAAATGCTCATACGAATCTTATAAGATTCTCATAAGCACCTTAGAAGATTCTTATAAGACTCGTATAAGATTCTAATGAGATTCTTTTCACAGCGGAAACTAGGCACTTTCCATCCGCTCTTTGTTGCGACTCGATTTATCATTCGTCTATTAGCTTTATATTATATTTGAATTTAAATAGCTCCATTTTTCAAAGTAAATTTTGAAAATTTTGATCTAGACAAATTAAACAGTGTTATTGCACGCCGCAATTGGTCCCCGGTATTATCAGTGCTGGACATTAACATGGCTGAAGACAATTTTCATTTATTTCTTTTCAGCTGCTTTGCACAATGTGCATTTTTTCTGAGCGAGCTAAAACTTCGTCATGGCTATATTTTAAAAAAACTTCGATATATTTTTCAGATAATATATTAATTTAAAATTATTTAATCTCTGATGGCACAGAAAGTAAAAATTCGGGCCTACAATAGCAGAATGCCAATATTTATGGATTTACCATTGCTACGATTTTCTTTGAACTTAGTGCAGATTGACCGATTTTATGAGATTTTTTTTGAAACAATGATTATAAAGTACAAAAAAACATATTTAGTTCGTGTCTCTTTTTGTTTGATTAAATAATTAGTGTAGACTCCTTTATTTTGAATGGCACTAAAATTCGATTACATTTTTTATTTGTTACAATTTTTAGACAATACGGCTCAATTTCGGACCAGCATGCACCAATCCTTTCTTTTAAATAAATTTTCGGTATCAAACTGACGTCCTTTTCCACACACCTTCCTAGCGAGTATCCTCAAAGGTTCCCATTCGCTAAAAATCCGCAAGCTCCACACGCTACAAGCCCACAAATCCACTACGGTTTCTGGGCACGGTTTTTAAAAAACTGAATGAAAAGCACCTAGTCTCTATCATTGAAAGAAGTAATACCTTCATACACTTTCAATTTGAATTCAAAAGCAGTCACTCAACCGTGTACTAAATTTTTCGTATTAGTAAAGATAAAAAACGTTCTCTTTTTCAAAAGGACTCTTCTGTCATGATAAACCTGCATATTGAGAAATTAATTTTTTTACTTTATTTAATCTCGGTTAGAGTTACAAGTATTAGTTTTTATTTATAAAAGATAAGCAAACTTGTACAATGGGCTTTGTGAGGCTTGATTTTTAGGTAAAATATTAAACAGTGTGTATACTAACCAATATCAAAGACATCAGTTTTCAACCCCAAATTCATGGGGATAACTGTTAGGTATTTCAGTGACTCACAAAATGCCATAGTGTCTACGTTTCTATCTCTTGAGCCTGTGGAACATGCTGATGCAAATGGCCTCGTCTCATCTTTGGTGAATTCCCTAAAAGCTCATAATTTACCTCTATACAATTTGGTCGGACTTGGAACTGATAACGCAGCCGTAATGACAGGGCGCTACAATAGCGTTTACACAATACTAAAAATGCAATAGAGTCTGCCCAATTTAGTCCTCATAAGATGCATTTGCCATTCTTTACAATTAATCGTCAGTCATGCATCACGTCAAACTATGCCACAACATATAGAGGTCATGATAAGGGAAACTTATAAGTGGTTTTCGACTTCATCAAAGCGTCAACAGCAATATAAAGAAATATATAGTCGGATTAACTGCGGAGAAGAGCCTCTAAAAATCCTTAAAGTTTGTGATACTCGCTGGCTCTCTATAGAACCGACTGTTGTTCGTATTTTGACACAGTGGGAAGAGCTTAAGACACATTTTGTTTTAATAAAAATGACTGCCACACATCAAATTTGTTGAGTGAAATGTACAAAGACGAAGCTAACCGTTTGCATTTTTTTTACCTGAAAAGTATTTTAAATGATGTTCAAACGGCAATTAAAGTTTTTGAAGGAGAGAATATTGACCCTGTCAAAATGCTTACTTCGCTAATGTACTTATTGCAATCAGTATGCAACAGGCTTTTGATTCCGAACGCTGTAAGAACTGACGAAGATTATTTGACTGTCAAAATTGAAAAGCATCTAAACCCAGTGCCGTACCTAGGGTACATGTTTGAGTCTCATGTTGTTAATACTAGTGTGCCACCTCAAACAGTAGAAACAGTTAGGAAAGGGGTGTATTGATTTCACCATAAAACTGGCAAAAGAGTTACAAAAACCGTTTGCCCAATAATTACATGGCTCTTCAAAAAATGACCCAATTGTCTGTAGAAAATACTTTAAAACTATTGCTGAACTTGCTGTGGAATTTGTTTTTAAAGAAGACAAAATAGAAAAGATTTTACAGCAATGGCACTGTATTCATTTTGTGATGTGGGAAATACATATTGGCCGAGACCAGGCGAGCCGAAGTCAGACGAGACCGCGAACATGTGGACGGCATTTGACAGCTCGTCCGAAATCGCTTTGGCTCGTGCTCAACATCCATTCCGATCGGAAAGCGGACGAGCGCCTCTGACACCTGTCAAAGTCGCTTGTCTGGACCGTCCACACACTCGGCTCGCCTGGGCTCGGCCAATATCTATTTGGCACATGAAATGGAATGAAACAACAGATACTGTAAAGTTTTGGGTACAAGTTCTTAAATACAAAGACGCCGCAGGGCTTAATACCTACAAAGATATATCAGACTTGGCAATCACAGTTTTGTCATCGCCACATTCCAACGCAGAAGTCGAGCGAATGTTCAGTCAAATGAGCATAATAAAAACCAAGTTGCGAAACAAGATGGCATCAAAAACTTTAAATTCCATTCTACTTATACGAAACCAACTTAAAATTTTAAAGCAAAATTGTCACTCCTACAACATACCTGAGGATGTTTTAAGCAACATTTCAAAAACAATTAAAGAGACAAGTACAAGCGCGCCATTCGCTTCGACTTCGACCTTTCAATCATCAACTTCCGCTGCACATCCCGTTTCTATGACATCATTAGGACATTCCGACGAAGATGATACCTACAATGATGTTATTTTGCCGTTTATAGAATTTTAAACGTAAAATAAATAATAAAAATAAGTAACTTGCTTTTTATTGCAACAAAATCAAGTCTACACATATTTGAAAAATTTAGCGACATCTAGCGGGTTTTTTTCGTTGAGTTTTTAACAAATCTAGCGACTTTTTGATACAGTTCTGGGGAGATTCGTTTTTCCTTGACGGCAACACTGCTAAAAGTACCTAAAAAATAAAAAATTTTAAAAAATTTTCAAATACAAATTTTTAACAGTCCGAAACCGTATACACCTTTGGATCACATATAATTCCAACGTCTTCGCTAAAATTTTTATAAATAAATTTACTATTCCGTTCAAAGTTTGCTTCCGCATTTGACTGGAGATCAACTATGAACTCGACTATTGTAAATTAATGTTCGATATGTTATTAGTTAAAGATGAACCCGAAATATTTTTTTACCTATGTTCTAGATTTCATTTTATAGAATTTTTTTTTATAGAAATTAATTTCAGTAATGAAGTACAATTTAAAAAACACGTCAAAAATAAAGAGATTCGCATGTAGTTGATGTACCCTGTACCATAATAATAAATAAAAAATTCTCTGAAAAATCAATGCACGCAAATACTTACCTCTGATAAGCTTTTCCTAAATTGAAGAGGTATTATTTGGGTTCTTTTTAGGATCTTTTAAGGTCTTTTTAAGCTCTTTTTAGGTATTTTCAGATACTTTCTAGGTACTTATTAGGTATTTTTGAGTTTCTTTGGTCCTTTACCGTGATCGCATTTCGATATTTATTAGAAGTCAAACTTTTTAATGTCCGAATAAAATCATTAGAGGTGAATTTTCGCGTGCATTGATATTTTTTAGAGAATTCGGTTGGCTTGAGGTGTTAGGCTCATTCGACTCAGATATATGTACATATACGACAGAAAACTGCCGCCCCAAAAAAAAATCGAAAATTTGCCGCCCCCGAAATTTGCCGCCCTAGGCCCGGGCCTACCGGGCCTAGTGGTAAATCCGCCCCTGCATGTCCGGGTACGTTTGCTTCCCTTCATTATCCCTTCCCAATTATTCTGCTCAAAGTGATATCATCCAGCAAAATAAATAAGTCAGAGGCCGAAGCCCAGCAGTTTAGCAAGAAAATGGAAGCTCAAAAGCGCAACTCAGCCGACGTGTTTAGCTAATTGCAAGTATTCCCTCAGATTTCGTTTTGTTTGCTCGCTCAAGACAGGAGCAAGCAAACAGCATTCTTTGAGTCGGTTTAGAAACATTCAAATACTAAATCTACTAGACTAAATTAAACCAGATAAAAGTTAATTTTGAAGAGGAGATAAGCGATTATAAAAAACAGTGATGTGATGAGGATGTGTACAGAAGACCAGGTGTTGTTCACGAGGATTGTTGCATTCTCACGCATTTTTACACATATATATATATATATATATATATATATATATATATATATATATATATATATATATATATATATATATATATATATATATATATATATATATATATATATATATATATATATATATATATATATATATATATATATATATATATCTTTTGAAACTAATTTAATCACATTGTTATTCAGGCATTGCGAAGACATTAGGGTGTGAAAGTCGGTACTAATAATTAAGTAAGAATGTTTATGATTTACTCGGTTCAGAGTGTTTTGCTTAAAAGATCAAATATATGTAATAAAAACAACTTAGTTGAGATTTTATACAAAGAGACGAACCAGTGCCATTTTATACTGTAATGTGGGTTATTTTGTTGAATTAGTGAACTTGCTATTTAATATCTTTTGTTGACCAAATGATCTTTTGATAAATAACTAGTGTAAAGAGTCTTTTAGTTTTGTTTAAATTTTCTAGTTTCGTTGTTTCATTTCTGCTTTGTTTCTGTTTTTATAAAAAATTGAGTTTGACTCGTGCGCTCTCGTTTATGAGATTTTTAAAGTGAGGGATCTAGTGCAGTAATTTTGTTTTTTGCAAACAATGTGCAAATATGTTTCTAAATACATTTTTTTTTAAGAAATTCTTTTCTTGTGTATGTATATGTATAGTAAGAGAAGAATGTAAGGTAAGTAGTCCGTAAAGTATGGAGAAAAGCTAGATTTTATGTTTACATTAATATCAATGATAGAGCACAGTCTAATTTGCACAAGAGTTTGGTAATAGAGATGACAACGATGATCCTTAGTCTGGCAGGATCTATTTGATTGGGCGGGACTCAATTTGGAATTTGGCGATAATTTCCAGGACGGCGAGGTTCAAAGTCTTTAAGAACACCAGCTGGGCAGAAATCTAGACGAGCCCCACGCAAGAAAAGGGAGTATTATAGTATGGGGTGCAATATTTTGTTAAGGGATCATTGATCTGGTGGCAATGAAAGGCTTGCTGGAAAAATTAGAAATTAGGAGCACACTATTTTTGTAACTTGCCAAAAAAAATAATGCACCTATTTATTTTGCAACAGTAGTCAATGGCCGAAGCACTCATCAGATATTCAATCGAATCGTATGCTTCACTTGCTCCACTGAATATCACTACTTCATTTAAAATTAGTGATGGAGAGTCTCATGATTAGCTATGTAAATGTGAAAATTAATCCAAGAACATTTGCTGAATTTGATTTATTTCACTGGAAAAGGTTTCTATTAAAAAACACATTCATAATTTTTTTGCCTTTTTATATATATGGACAGTATACAAATTAAATAATACAGGGAATAGAATTGCTCCTAGTCTTTGCCTTTTCATACCTTATCATTTAAATATATATTACAACATTGGCAACTTTTCTCCTTCGTCAAAATAATATACATATATACAAAAACCTTAAATATTGCGTTATTAAATATTTAATTTGTTTTACGGGGCATTTCACGTGAAGCGAACAACGAAAAGATTCTGGATTTAGTTCATATTGCGCATAATGGTACTTCCAGAAGATAAGAACGTGGATACACAATTTTTGGTTTCTATGAGGTTTAGTTGCCGACTCATGGGCTTTTGAAAAATGGATGAAATTGATGAAAGGTTTTTCGGAAGCGGATTCTAGGATTCAAAAAAAAAAAATCGAAAAAGCATCAAAAATACTGACTGGTGTAGAAAATTAACTGTTCTTTTTAATTTTGAAATTTTGAAAACCGGAATGAAAAATTTGTTTGAAACCGGAAGTAACAATTTCAACTCGTTTTTTGAATAATTTGTACCAGATTAGGTTTGTTTATTTTTATCACAATGCAAAGCTTAAAGTATTGTAATTTAATGATAAAAGTTTTAGAATGGGTTGGCGAGTAGTTTAAGAGGTAGGTGAATTTCAATACACATAAGTCGTATGAAGCATGGTACCGGGAGCTTGATTAGGGCAGCTAGCAGTGACGGCTCGTAGCATAAAAGTTTGGGTCGGCCAAAACGGAAGTTATATTTCATAAGTTTAATTTTTGATAAAGCAAATAAAATTTGATCTTCGTACAAAAATATGTTCCAATAAAAACCACGAAATGTGCTTGATCATTGTCGTCAAGACAGAGAGAGGACGTAATTGGGGAGGAGAAAGACATGTGTACCATAAATTAATGAGTCTGAAAAACGTACGTCTCTAAAATTAGTAAACAAGCGCAAAAGCTAAATTCTTAAAAGCGTATACAATAACATTTTTGATATTCATTCTTTCATATCAAATAATTGATTATTTCAGTGTAAAAAATATCATTTGTCTTCAACTAATTTTCCTTAATTTTGCTTTTAATGACTAAGTATTGGAACGCAATTGAGCTTCACGTCAACTGTATTAAAACCTTAAAAAATTTTTTTCAACTGAAAATTTGCTTATCTTGCCACATCGTACTAAATGCATTACTAGTTTTCCAAATTAAAACTGTTCATTATGCATTTCACAAATTAGTTATTCACAACAACGATTAATGTCCAATTAATGTCCAAATCATATGTCCAATTTTGAAGTTTTATCCTATAAAAAGATGATTATTTTCAACCACCTTTTTTACTTGTAGTATTTTCAGTTTTTCCACATCATCTCCACTGCTCACTTTTCAATAAAAACAATTTCGAAAAACCACTTTGTAACAGCATAATGCTGTATAATAGCTACATTTTCCTACATAAAACATAAAATCGATAAAAAATATTTTTTTTATTTGACCAGCATACATCAAGATTGACTTACTACCTTAACATACACTACCTTCACATACGAGGTAAGAAAACTCGTCCATGACCTTTTTCTATTCATGAAATGCTATTTAACAGAAAATTATTCTCTTCACGAACAGGAAGCATCCCAAGCTTGACTAAAGAGTAACATAACAGAGCGTCTACGCTACATACTGTTGTTAACCAGCAAATTGCGGCTGGCCGCAGAAATTTTTGCATTGCCTCATCTATATGCCGGGTGTAAAATTCGTTATAAAACACCCAACTAAATAGCTAGTATGAAAATTTTGTTTCGAATGGAGGCTATCTGCAGAGTTTGGAGTAGCGTAGACTGTAATCAGATACGGCCAGTTTGGTTCGGGCCGCAATCTCGGCCGTGTCTTTGCTTGATTTTTGCTTGTACTTGCTGGGTATGATACGGCCACCGCTTCGTTGGGTGTATGATGCATCGTACTCGTATGTATATATGTTTGAACGGAATGATGTAGGTTGGGGGACCGTTGGCTGGCCGTCGTGGGAACGATGCACTTGCTTGATGTTTTGCTCAAGGTAGGCGCTTACACAAACCAGGATTGAAGCAAGATTGAGATGAAAACGGTCGAATGCAAACGGGTCGTTTATTTGTTTACACTATACTATTTCGATGTAACTCTAGTTTTGATCGGAGATTGTATACGTGGCTTAGGAAAAACTTAAGGTCGAACTATAATGCAATTAAGTGAACTTAAGTGAGCGCTGAAACTGAACGAAAATTCACTCAATTGAAGTCGATCGGTTAATTTGCCCATAATAGAATTAAGTGAAGCTTCATGAAGCTGCCGCCAGAGGGTCGAATATGAGTTTGAATTTGGAGGCATATGAGATCAACTGATATGAGCATTTGTGCAATATATTTGAAGAGGATTTTGCTGCAATTGAAATATTGTTGTCTTCATAGCTCTGTTGCAAGAAATCGTAGAAAATTGTTGCTGAGCTGAAACTCGGCACTTTGCTGTAGGTTATTAGATATATAAAGATGGGCTTGGTGCAGGCTCTTAATTTGTACTTATGTTCAAAAGAGTGTACGAAAGAAACGTTTTTTGCGCAATATTGGTAGAGACCGGAATATATTCAATCAACAAGGTCTTTGCTGCTGAAGATTAAAAATCAATAGTGGACAGCTTCGGAGGCTTATTCCGCAAAACGATCGAGTTTCCCGTATCAATATTCCCTGCTTTGATAAGCTTTTGAGACGATATACGTTGTAAATGCTGATTTATAGACAAGAAGGGAACCATGATCACAATTAAATAACCTTTACAAATAAAAGGTCTGTTCCCGTACTACGATTAATTGCAATTAATTGCAATGAAGCGTACTAAAACGGAGTACAAAAAACGGCTTCATTGCAATTAATCGCAATTAATTGTAGTTCGGGAACAGACCTAAAAGGTCTGTTCGCGTACTACGATTAATTGCAATTAATTGCAATGAAGCCGTTTTTGTACTCCGTTTTACTGAAAACTTAAAATTTCCCCTCTTTCAGTAAATTTCAGTAGGGTCTGAGCTACTGAAAAATACTGAAAACAAATGGTTCTTGGCATAATGTTATTATGAAGGACGAATATTTTGGTGGCGATAATTTATCACCGCTTAGGATGGCTTGATAATCACTATTGTTCTCCCGAAAACCGACAACTGACACTTTTGTTTGTCAATTTTCAGGAAATGCAATGAGAGCGTTTTCGTACTTTTCATGAATTTCCCCCACCGCATGATTCAGGAAAATTCAGTAAAATTCAGTGACTGAAAGTACGCGAACAGACCTAAAATATTCAAATATTTCACATACCTATTATTGCTTCTACAATACCGCATACTAACGATCATTACTTCTACCTCCTGCAAAAATAGCAAGCGATCCACGAAAACATTCAAATATTTTACGTGCCTTCTATTGGTCGTAGTCGATACGCAAACCTCTTGTCAAATTTACTTAATTGATGTACGGTCCCAGTCGTAGGCCACTTAAGTGGTCCCAATTGAACGAAACTTAACGAAACGGCAGATAAGTACATTATGGGTATGCCGCTTGATTTCTATGCAACCGTACTGTCACTTAAGCTACTTAAAGCTCACTTAATTGCATTATAGTTCTACCTTTAAGATTGAACAAGGCATATATGATTAGGAAATCAATTTGTAGTAATAATGTGCTTAACATTATTTATTTATCTTTCTTATTTTGGGTTATATTAGTCAAATTTTTGGTACGGCCGGGCCGACCCTGCCGCCCCTGACGAGCCGCCACTGGCAGCTAGTGAATGTGAAAACAAAACATTTGTAGTAAAACTATTATATATCACTTATATCATTTACATAAAGAAGATAAAATATTAAAAATGGATAAGGCTAATTTACTTAATGGAAAAAAACTACTTGCTTATGGAAAATGAATTTATTTCACAAATTTTACTATTTTATTCTCGTTTCTTAAACTGGTTCTTTTATTTATTGCTAGATGTGTTTCTACGACCATTTTTTTCTGGTCCTTCCACATAAGTACATATAAGATGAATATCTCCAATTTCTGCTAATATTCTTGAAATTTTTCTTAGGTCTTTAACCTTCCGATGAAATTTCAAATCGAAAGGATTGAAACATCGACAGCCACACGGAGACTTAATACAGACAATTAAAACTCTTTAAATTAATAATGAAAGTAATTGTCACTGCAAGCGCTGAACAATAACTCAAAAAATAACGGAAAATTCGAAATGGTTTGGCACCATATATATTATATGGGCATCATATATATTAAATAGGATTTTATAAGAAAATAAAACCTTTTTCAATTAAAAGATGGCGCTACTAATCCTATTTCGATATCAATTTTTGTTTTTGAGCCAACTAGAAGTTGTAAGCAAGCTCTCGGTACCACGCCCCATGCGACTTGCATATATTAAAATTCACCTACTTCTTAAACTACTGGCCATCCCATTCTAAAGCTTTTATGATAATATAAGAATACTTACAAAAATAAACAAAATTAACCTGGTTCAAGTTATTCAAAAAACGAGTTGAAATTGTTACTTCCGGTTTCACACAAATTTTTAATTCCCGTTTTCAAATCTAATTTCAATACTAGAAATCGCTTCCAAAAAAGCCTTTCATCAATGTCATCCATTTCTCAGAAGCCCATAACTTGACAGCTAAACCTCATAGAAACAAAAACTTGTGCATCCACATTCATATCTTCTAGAAGTACAATTATGCACAATATGAACGATATCCAGAACATATTATGCACAATATGAACGAAATTTTCGTTGTCCGCTTCACGTGAAATGCTCCTTACATTACTGTTTCAATATAAACTGTTTGCATATTGTCTGATTGAAAGATTTCTTGAACTTAAAATAGTACATTTGTTTTACAATTTATAGCTGTCGCGTAGTCCGTAGCTCAGTTTGGAAAGATGGGTTAATTTCCATGTGAAATTTGTTCAGTCATATGTCGATACGATACCACCATCAAAGTATTGATATGAGTAAAATATCGAACAGTTTCGATTCAAGTAAAATTTTACTTGGTATCAAACGAAAGTATCGATACCGTACTAATATCAGTACTTTCGTCGTGTCCCTAGGCGTGGCAAACCAGGCTAAATATATTTCACATCCAAACTAGCTCGGAAAGTTCGTGATTCGCCTTTAAAACTTACGATCTCTACGATACCTTGCGCGACCGAGTACAAAGATCGCGAGAAGTGGATAGCAATAAATTATTAAGTCAACTGTCAGTGCCATTATGTGTACGAAATAGAAAGATATAATACTGATGGTTGTTCGCGAAAAATAGATAGCAACATTAAACACAATCAAAGTGTACGTAAAAGAACGAGACAAAGTATATCGTCAACAAGCATTCAACGAACGATCGTTATGTGCCAAATAGATATTGGCCGAGCCCAGGCGAGCCGAGTGTGTGGACGGTCCAGACATGCGACTTTGACAGGTGTCAGAGGCGCTCGTCCGCTTTCCGATCGGAATGGATGTTGAGCACGAGCCAAAAGGCATGTTGACATCATGCTAGTGCACTAGCGCTAGTTGACTGGTACCAGTATATTTTCACGCTAGTGGCTGTTTACACTACATACCAGTTACGTGTTCTAGTTGCAAGTTTGCGCGGAAAAAATGAGCAGCATTCAATTAAATTTGGCTGTTTCTGTTATTGCTGAAATGTTGCGTACAGAATTGGAAAATGTTTCAAAATCTAAAAAACGTAAGTGCCGGAAATATTGGATTCGTGAATGGGTAAAACGGAGGGAAAACTTAGGCCTGAGTAACAATTTTTTAAGAGAAGTTCGAGAAGAAGATCCGGCTACTTTCAAACACCATTTACGCCTGAGCCCTGAAAAATTTAAGGAACTATTACTATTAGTAAAGCCATTAATAACAAAACAGGATACAGTTTTTCGCGAGTGTTTATCCGCTGAAATAAAACTGCAGATTACGTTGCGCTTCTTAGCCACAGGTGACTCGTTTAGCAGCTTGGAACACGCATATCGAGTGCCGAAGTCAACAATTTCGAAATTTCTTGTCGAAACCTTAAAGGCAATTTACAATGTTCTGCAACATTTTATACAGGTAACATGTTCCAGATTAAAAGACAAAATGTATATTTATAATAAAATGTTTTCTAATAAAAGGTGCCTAGCTGTGAAAATGAGTGGAAAAAGATTGCAAATGGATTTTCCACACGTTGGAATTTTCCTGGATGTTGCGGCGCTTTGGACGGAAAACACATTCGAATCAAATGCCCGTCTAATACTGGAAGTGACTTCTACAATTACAAGCATCATTTTAGCACCGTGTTATTTGCTTTAGTTGATAGCGATTATAGATTCATCTACATCGAAACTGGATCTAACGGCAGACTAAATGATGCTTCGATTTACAGAGAATCGAAATTGAAGGCTTCGATAGAAAAAAAATCGATAAACTTTCCTGATTGGGGTGTACTTGTAGGGGATGATGCTTTTCCACTGAGTACATATTTGATGAAACCATATTCACGTTGCGGAAGATTATCTAGTGAGCAAACCATTTTTAATTATCGGCTTTCGAGAGCACGTAGGATTGTAGAAAACGCTTTTGGAATTTTATCTGCCCGATTTCGAATCTTTCTATCCTGCATTCAATTAAATCCCGAAAAAGTCACTGAAATCGTCAAGGCGTGTTGTGTGCTACATAATTGGCTCCGAACTACGGACTGCTCTAACTATATACCACCAGGAAGCGTGGATCAAGAGGATATTGAAACAGGATTTATTACACCGGGGTCTTGGAGACTAGAAGTAAACAGCTGTGGATTCTTACCTTTATTGGGCCATTTAGGGAGCAATAATTCCACAAAACAAGCATTACTTCGGAGGGAAAATTACACAAAATATTTTGTGGAAGATGGAGCGGTGGATTGGCAGTGGCACTTAGTCAGGTGACATGTAATTCGTAAATAAAATTTTCTTTAGTAAAAATACAAGTTAAGATTTATTTATTTATTTCGAATGGAAATACATCAGTGAGGGCCAACGTTATTAGGTTTGAATTAGCCAGCGATGAATTTACCAGTTCGTTCGGTTCGTCGCTCTCTGCAAAAGGGGAATCGTTGCCAGCAGAAAGCAAGAATGATTCTGTATGTAAATTATTTGCGTTTTCAGAAGAATGTTGTGGTGACGAGCACACCGTATGGGCTGATGATGTGTGTATGGAAGAACAGCCTACGAAATTTTTTTCCCTTTCAAAAGAGATCCGCTCTTCTAACAACAAATTGCTGATTTGCTGCTGGCATTTTAAAGCTCTTTCAATGGGAAGCTTTCTTAGGTTCTCCGCTACATTCATAGAGAAGTGATAAAATTCTTCGACATGGATCGAATTCTTAATCCCCTCTAATTTATCCATTGCCATTGCTATGTGCTTTGGTATGGAAACAGCTTCCTGAGCGTATCTTTTACACCGCTTTGGAACAGGGGGAGCAAATAGTTTCTCTCCACTTCGCTCATCAATGTCTGGAAGCTGAACATGATCTTCACCATGTTCCACATTTTCCTTATCATTCTGAAATTATGGAAAACATACTTTTCAGTACTTCCAATCAAAAATTTATTTATTGGAGATTGCAAACACTATTTTCTGGCTATTTCATCATTGATGATGATTCTGGAGAAAACATCGAAGTGTTTTGAGATTTATTCGTTATCTCGTAGATCGCAAACTCGAAACTTACCTCCACAATGCTGCTAAAAGTTTTGCGTGACTGGCAGATAGTCAAGAATGAATCCGCAATGGTGAACCATTTAAGACGTGGGGTATACAAATCTTCTGCTGCCATGCCAGATTTAATTGATTCCTTAACTTTCTTTTTTTCAAGGAAATATGTATCACGAATAGATTTTATTTTCTTTTTCACGTTTTCGTTCGTAATATTGAAATGCTTAGCAATTTCATCGAGAGCATTGTCACGTAAATTCTTTTTCTTATAGATTTCGGCTCTATAATTCCACAGACACTCCGCGTTTTTGTACATTTCTACGAATTTTACCGTTTCGTCTTCACTCATTTTTTTAGATGCCGCCATTTTGAAATTGCAACTGGTACGATTGAACTAGCGAAAAGTAGACTCACTATCAACTTTTCTACGCTAGTAGCACTAGCGCAAAATAACCTACTAGTAGCACTCGCATGCATGTTTACATTGTACTAGTAGTATGCTAGTCCGCAATACCAGTCAACTAGCGCTAGTGCACTAGCATGATGTCAACATGCCTAAAGCGATTTCGGACGAGCTGTCAAATGCCGTCCACATGTTCGCGGTCTCGTCTGACTTCGGCTCGCCTGGTCTCGGCCAATATGTATTTCCCACATTAAGTTGAAATGTCAAATCGGTGTCGGGTTTGTTTACGCTGTGAAGAAAATTAAAAACTCGGAGTTTGTTTTATGTTTTACTGTCGTGAGAAATGTTTAATTTAGTTTGTTGTTATGTGAACATCTGTGTGTGCCAAAGTGCCATATTGTGGATAGTTTTTTGTGAAGTAGTGTAAAGTGAATCAAATGGAAAATGGAATATCGTCCAATTACTTTTGCCAGATCGTGAAACTTATCTGAACTGGCATTTAATTGGGAGTTTACATTCCGTTTTGATGTAACATCAATAATTATGTGTGCGCGGGCGAAATGCGAATGATTTGCGTGTCGTGATATGTTGTGAATTGCTTAAAATTGTTTGTGATTCAATTTGCATCGAATCGGAATATATTCCAATTAGATATGTCAGATCGTGAAACTTATCAGACCTGGCACAAAACATTTCGTCAAGAAGCATTCAACGAACGATCGTTAAGTTGAAATGTCAAATCGATGTCGGGTTTGTTTATGAAATGAAGAAAATTAAAAACTCGGAGTTTGTTTTATGTTTTACTGTCGTGAGAAGTGTTTAATTTAGTTTGTTGTTATGTGAACATCTGTGTGTGCCAAAGTGCCAAATTGTGGATAGTTTTTTGTGAAGTGGTGTAAAGTGAATCAAATGGAAAATGGAATATCGTCCAATTACTTTTGCCAGATCGTGAAACTTATCTGAACTGGCATTTAATTGGGAGTTTACATTCCGTTTTGATGTAACATCAATAATTATGTGTGCGCGGGCGAAATGCGAATGATTTGCGTGTCGTGATATGTTGTGAATTGCTTAAATTTGTTTGTGATTCAATTTGCATCGAATCGGAATATCTTCCAATTACACTTGCCAGTTCGTGAAATTTATCAGAACTGGCATGCAATTGGTAATTTACATTCCGTTTTGATGTATCATCAAAAAATTATGGGAAAAATTAAACAATAGATACGAATTTTTATATTTATTTTTATATGTACTCTGTGCGAAAGTGTTCGTACTATGTGGAAGCGATATTAATGCTCACCCTACTTGTTTTGTGAAATCAGCATCACCTCGTGAAGGCCAAGTAAGGAGATTGGAAATCAGAGGTTGTAAAAATGCACATAATTCCCCTTTGTGATGCCGCCCTCCACCACCCGCGTAAGCTGTATATATTCTGTGTCTACTTATTGTTTTATTTCTTAATTTTTTTTTCCTTTTCATCTCATTTTAAATAATCATCTTATGCACATCCATCATAGCTGGAAGTTTTTCATGTTTTTGTTTTAAGCATAGTCCCCACAAGATGCTTATCTTTACTTATCATCTATCGTTGCTATTTCATATATTTATCAATTTCTAAAACACCTCTAAAATAATCTATTAAGCATAAATCTTAATACTAAGGCATAACTATATAACAGAAATAAAATAGATACCTACTACTTTATGTAAGTCAGTGTTTAAAATATGTAGAGATAATTTTAATAATGAGAAATCACTTTTCAAATTGATTAAAGACTACTTTACGATTAAAAACAATTACATGTACAAATTTAACAAAAACTCTTTTTATTTTAGGCACATCATACAAAAACTACATTAGTTTCGGCAACTACATTCATAATTGTATGCTATTGAAATATCAACTGCTATCTGCATAGTAAAAAGGTAACCCTTTCAAATAATGATACAAACTATTTTCAAATAACTACTTTTAGGCTACTCTTGATTTATATCTACCTTAATAGTTGTGCATATCCAAAACGTCTGCAAATTTTCAAAATGTCTCTTCGTGTTCCTTGTTATGCCGCCCTCCACCACCCACGTAAGTTTCTCAGCGAAGTATACATACTTATTAATATATCTCTTGATTTCTATCTCCTTATTTGATCTCCTTTTTCTCGTTTTTAGTAAATTGAGCTATACTACAGAAATAAAGTATAACAACTACTTCAAGTAAGGCGGTGCGTGAAATATGTATGATTTATATATATGATTTTATATATGTATGATTTTTGTATAATGAGAAATCACTTTTTATTACACGAATTATTATAAAAAATTCTAATAATTGATAAATAACTGATAATTGTAAACAAAAATTTTACAAAAACTCTACATATTTAACGCACATCATACTATGAAAATAAAGAAATTATCCTTGCAAATAATGATACAAACTATTTAACTACTTATATCTACTTTTTACATGTTCTGATATCGTTTGTTCGGTTACGTCAGGCTAAAATGAGATATATATATATATATATATATATATATATATATATATATATATATATATATATATATATATATATATATATATATATATATATATATATATACATATAAATCACATATATTAGTAACTTGCAATAAGTGGTTTTGACTTTGTTTGGCAGTATACTTTTCCTGCTGTTAATCCCTTCCTTTCCTTCAGGAAAGTTAAGAAAGTTGCTGGGCCACACCGTAGTGAGCTCTTTCTCAACCATTACACAAAATTTCAAGTAAAGTGACCTGATGATGTATGAACAATTTTCCCTAATTGCATCATACATACCCAAGCTTGTGCTTGATCATTTAGTGTTGCCTAATTAAAACTGTTTCTTGTTGCCTCATAGTACTTTTATGGGCAAATGGAAGGAATCTATTCGCTTCACTTTGATATTTCTTGTTATATTTTCCCCGAATATCTTAGTATGCATATTTGAAAACATACGCGCCAAAAGAAATATTATCTGCGCGAATTTATTTATTCTACCCAGAAATATGGGTAATAACTGTAATATTGATGTCTGAATTACATACTACAGAGTTTTCTTTGTGCATGAAAACCAACAAACAGTTATGCCTTATTGATTTCAACTAGAAAAACACAACATACTTTTTCTATTGTCTTTATTGTGTGCTAATTTTTTCCCTAGCTTGGAAACATATTTTAATTTAAACCTTTTCGTTCGTTTTGAAGCTAGATTTATTTTGATTACTCGACATTTATCGATATTTCTACAGCAATGTGCCCTCTTGATCAGTGTCTACCAGTCTCAACAAGAGAAAATTGGTTTAAATTAAAATATACTTTTTCTCTTTGGAAAACGATTTCGATTAGAGATTATAATACATTTTGCAGGATTTTGCTGCATATAAATTATGCTTGTCAGTTGTCTGTGTTCGTGTTTTTTTTTTGCATAAAATGGATGCAAAGCCTTCTCATACTTTTTTTAAATATTCTTCAACACATGCAATTGCAAGAGAAACATGGAAGTTCCTGACGGACGCGAACAAACATACTATATTTTCCATAACCATAATAGTAATTATTTTAAATTTTTATATAATAATAGTAATCACCCCAAAATGATTAATATTTTTCCCAAATGAAACAAAAAATTCCTAAGTAACAAAATGATATTCCCCAACAAAATGATATCCCCTTTTTCATGATTTATGACTCTCTCCAAACTTTTGCATCTTTGCATATTCTTTCTGTATATCTTTTCATCTTTCCCTGAGTCGGTTTCATGCAATTGATTTCCAAGCAATCCGCTTTCATTTTAATTGTTCCTCATAGTGTAGCCTGTGTTCTCCTTTGAAAATTATTCTATCCATTATCCACACGGAAAATTTGCGTTGCAGTCCCATCCGTTAGTTCGCTGTTGAAGTTTTTAATGGTGTTTTTGATGCGAATTGCCAAAAAGGTTTTTATAACCAGCATTTTACTTGCATTCTCACAACAAAACGAGTACGGTACTTCATCCATAATAGAAACCAACGTAGAACAAATTTTTTTTTCTATTTTCAGGGATTCGAAGTTCGCTTTGAATATGTCCTCCAATTTTTTTACGTACTCTATAAAATTATTTGGAGGTGTGACAAGTCTGCAGCCTTCAAATTCTCTAAAACCAATGTAAATGGTATCTCTGCTATCCATCGGCTCTAGAGTTACTCTCGGAAGTGTGCAGATGTGACTCTTTATTAATCGTCCGTAGATATATCCAGCCACATAGGAGAAAGCATTAGCTTCATTAATGCTCATCTCAGGCATTGTTATATTCACATCAATTTGATTTTTTGTTGGCACTGGAAGATCCTCTGTGCTTTCTAAATTTACTGCTGGCAAGCCCTATTCCTTTTGCTCTTCGCAGTTACCTTCCTGGAGTATTTCCATATACTTGCAGCTAAACGCTTTCTTGAAAGCAGAAACAAATTGTTGTGGAGTGGGGGTCAGGTTGTTCCCGCCCATTTTCCTGATTAAACCAAACGTATTCTCTAGGCTGTCTTGGTTTAAATTTCTTGTTAAGATGTACTGTACACCAATACCGCAGCTTTTCAGCGTCTCGAAAAGTCCAATTAAGCTGTTGATTGAAATAATCCGTCCTTTGAAACATTTAATTTTTGAAGATAAATCCTTTCCATTCTCAAGTATCTTCATCGACGTTAATAGTTTCTTCATTGATTCCAAATGCTCAATTTGCCTCTCTGTAGCTTTGAATGGCTTTCTAAAAATTTTTTTCTCTGCACATCTGTTGGAATTGAAGATATCAAACAGCTTGTCGAAGTTGTCAACAAATTCTGCGGTTTCTATGGCTTTCGACCCAATTTGATTGTTACTTGCTCTAGTATAAAGTGCAGAGGCAACTGTATAGCTCAATACTTGGGTGGCCAATTTGACTTTCATTTTTTTGAAATTTGACGGGAATACGTGGTGTTTGGTCAATTTCGGTGCAGTTTAAAATTTTGTTTTTTGTCTTCCCTATAAACCTCCACAATATGCCTCCAGGATGCTTCTTTTCCACCGTCGAATTGTATATTGGCTTTTTTTAAATTATTCCGTATTGATTTTATGAGATGTGGCGCATCAAAGAAGAAATATACTCGTTCATCTGACTCTCCAACTTTGAAATAAGTGTGTTCTGGCGAAATAGAAAGAAGTTTACACATTGCGATATTATTCGATCCTTGATCGCAAACCGTAGCTCGTGGCTTCAAGCCATTTTCTCTTAGCTTTGTAATACAATCAAAAAGTAAACACTTAAGGTCTTTCGCTCGGCAACATCTGTGTACCAAAGCATATCCAATCAATTGCTTGTAGTTATGGCTGATTCCTTTAACCATAAATACTACAGCAGATTTCACAACGAGCTGTGTTCTTACTATTCCATCATCTTCTATTCCCACTACCATATCTCGCCGTTTATCGTAGTCTAAATGAGGTTTTAAAGCGATTTCATCTACGCACACAATACTGTTTTTTGACATTTCCGATAAATTTTCAGTCTTAACTTTTAAGCATCTAAAGTATATGTCTTTAATTCCTGGTCCAGTTGGCCACTTACTCACCATATTACGCAATAGTCTGATTGTGGGAAATATTAGGAGACTTTTGATCAAAAATTTATATGTGACCGGTGAGATATGGTAAACCGATAAAGCAAAAAGCTTTACCTCATTGGAGAATCTCACGCCATGTTCGGATCTATATTTATTTGCCAAATATGAATCCACTAAGGCTGCCAGTTCTTGAGGAAGAAATTTTTGAACATGCCGTTTAAATTCATCTTCCTCATTCCTATCCTCCATCGCTGTACGTAAAGCCTTTTCTCTCTCTAATTCCTTTTCGAGGCTTTATATCCTTTCAATTCTACTGGCCTCCAGATTACTTGCCTCCATCGCCGCACGTAAAGCCTTTTCCATTCCTAAATCCTTTTCAAGGCTTTCTATCTTTTCCAATAATGTATTCACATCTCCGTGTGAATTCCCGGCTTGAACGCCTTTGTCTTCTTTCTAATAAAGTAACATAAAGTTGAAAAACCAAAAAGTGAATGTAACATAAAGTTGGGTAGTAAGGGAAGATAAAATAATCAATAAATGAATTGAAATAAAAGAAGTAAAATGAAAATTAGTAAGTTGTCATCCATGTTATTTTATTCTTTACTTTTTTCTTATAGTTTAACGCAGGTAGGATCGATGCTGGCTGAGTTGATGTTGAAGGTACCTGAAAATAAATGTTAGTAGAAGATCCGGAAATATCCCTACCCAAACTTTCATCGAAGTAAGGAACTGCCGTCGTCCTCAATTTATTCCCGCTCTTCCCGAACATTTCCGGACGAAAATGTTCGCAACAAACAAAAAAAGTGCCTTTATTTGAATAAAGGTCTTCTCGGCGAAGAATTCGAAGCCACAGTCGTCGTCTGTATTGAAACAGAAGAGAAGCAGTATTGAAATATAAAAGATTGGCTACTGTCGTGAAGATCCAAGCGATAAAACACTCGTTCAATATAGCCAGGTGAAGAAATATTTCGCGAATTTTATAAAAGCACGTGGTGGGAAAGCATCGAAGCCAGCCGAAGAATAGTTTTTAAATTAAGGCACCAGTATGGCGAATGGGAAAATTATGGGATCGCTTGAATGCAGCAGAGCCTGAATGAATTGTAAATTATCATTAGTAGACTTTAACAGCAAACAAATTAATTCAATATTTTCTTTTCAACTGCAGTAAACATAAATGATGTAATCGAGCCCATCAAAAGTTCATCACAGCAAGAATAAAACAAATGGAAAACAGTGTTTTTCTTAAATGAACTACAATATTGTTAAGGAAACTACAATATTGTTAAGAATAACTTCAATTCATTAATTAGATCAGTGGTTTTTATGCTGTTATGAATCGTGATCTCTCCTATGGAATATTCAACAGGAATCAAGCATCTTCTACAAGCATAATGACATTGAAGAGGATGTTTAGTTAAGTTATCAAAGTAGTTCAAAAATTGGACCCATAACCCCGAATGTTAAGTGATTTCGAAAAAAATTTGTTTGAAATTGTCATGAATTACATTAACATGAAACACACAAAATATAATAATATAAAAAGCACATAACATTATCATGAAACACACAAAATATATCATATTACGTTGTTTCGAAAATGCAGTTTTAGCAAAGTTGTGAATTTATTAAATAAACGCCAATCAAACATCTACATATTTCATATTTTATTTCGCTTTTTTAAAATTTTTTTTCTATTTTTTTAACTCTCTATTTATTTTTAACATCGGTTCCATTTGTAATTCTATAATACAATAATGTGATTCTTTATTATTCTATTGTATATTTTAAACTCTATTCTAAATATATGAGAAATATGTTACTAAGCTGTGTTTAATTGTAAAAGCACTACCTGTTTTGTGAGCAAAAATTTAATAAATGATGATTACCAAAAACGAATTAACTTGACTATTTGTACATGTATATATATATATATATATATATATATATATATATATATATATATATATATATATGCATATACATATATCTATATGTATATATATATCTATATGTATATATATATCTATATGTATGTATATATATATATATATATATATATATATATATATATATATATATATATATATATATATATATATATATATATATCTATATGTATATATATATATACATATATCTATATGTATATATATATATATATATATATATATATATATATATATATATATATATATATATATATATATATATATATATATATATATATATATATATATATATATATATATATATATATATATATATATATATATATATATATATATATATATAAATTATGGGTTTGGATGTTTTCCGAAAATTATGTGGAAGAATTTTTAACTTGTAATGAACAACCCCTATGGAATATTTGAGCGACCAGCAGAATCCGAAGAACGTATGTTCTTCACCTTCAGAAGTTGAAGACCAGAGTTGCACTTTAACATTAGAAAAAAATGTCTAAAGTCTTTAACTTCTTCGATCAAGTGGTAAATATATTTGAGTCTTTCGATCCGCATAAAGAGAGATTTAGAGTATTTTGCAAGGGTTTAAATAAGAGTCTTCGAATTTTCAAAGAACTTTATAAAGAAAAACAAAGAACATCACTTGTTCAGCCGCAAATGTGGAAGTATTTTCAAGTGTGCTCTTCAAGACAACACCAAAATTCTGTGGAATCGGAAATGGATGAAGTTGTTCTTACTGGAAATGAAGACATAAATCCGAAGAAATAAATGAACTGAAATAAATTATTTCAAAGCGACATATAACAACATTTCAAGTATGTGCATACATACTACATACACATGTACCTACTAAAAATAATTTCTTCTTATTTTACATGTTACTTTAGTATTTTATGTTGAACAACTGTTTTTGTTAGGCTTTTCTTAAATAATGTTATTTCATACTTATTATTTTTTTAAATAAATGTAATTGCTTTTCGTTAATAAACAATCGTTCTGCGTGCCAAGTTTTTCATATCCATGTACTACATTTCTGTTGGATTCGATATACGTCGTTTCTGACTACAACATTTGAAACTTTCGGAGATGGTATGACCGTATACGTGCTTACTAAACTCTCTGGGTATTCTTCGGCAAGATATCTGAAAAGAAATGCCGTTGCTCCGGATCCTGCGCACCTCCCAGCGAATGAATTATTTGAAACCCTTGCAATAGATCGCACGATTCCATTTTTTTGTGTGCCGCTTCCAGAACATGATTCCGCACCCTCTGTGAAATACGCCTTTGCAAAATTGTTGTTATTGCTTGTTTTGTTTTCCGGATTAAATATTTTTTTCCGGATTAAATATTTTTTCCGGATTAAATATTTTTTCCGGATTAAATATTTTACCGAACGGACTGCTTTGTAGCTTTAAGATGCCATCAGGATCGCCATCGAAACATATTGCTCTGGCTATAAATCGATTATGACCTTCGTTAAAGTATATGTTTAGTCGCTCAGCTTGTATTTCATGATTCCCAACGAAATTTCCACCAGCGTCGACGCCGTGTTCGCCTTATATGATTTCCCAAAACTGAAAACTTTATATTCAATGGGACATGTGGGATGTATGATGAAGATGGATTACCTGCTGACCAATTTGGTTACCACAATTTCCAACACGAAAAGTGACAGTTTCGCGCATAGCAAAATATCAAAGAGAAAAATATTACGGTGAATTTTGGATGTAAAGTTTGTGGGATTTTAAAGCGGTTGTTGTCAATATTTTTATTTAATTTAATGCTACCTACCATATGTAGCGTAATTTGGTGTTTTGACTTAATGAAGGCTATATGTACAATATTCTTTGCTCGATTTATTGATCATATTAGGTTTTTTCCTGTTTGTGCTCGTAATATTTCTATGTCTTAAGTATTCTATGTCTTAGTGGAATGAAGACCTTAAGCGATTGTGGGATGCAAAAAAAATATATCTTCAGACAGTACAAGACTTCAAGACAAATGTCTGACTTTTATGGTTTCCTGAGAGCCAAAAAGGAGTTGGAGATAAAGGTAAAAGAGGCGAGAAGGAACAACTGGGTCAATAAGCTAACAGATATGGCTCTTAAAGGGAAAAAAAAGGAATTTTGGAATTTTGCCAGAAATGTTAACAAGAATGGTTCGTACAGTACCCCATTCTTTTGGGATTCAAGATACGACCGTGAATATCTCAATCTAATCAATCGCCAGCACCTTACCTTCAAGTACCGACATCCGGTCTAAATCTTTACCCGACAATCGAAAAAAACAATACTATTCACCTTACCACGATAAACAAATTCAATATTTTTTCTAATAATTCTCATCTGAAACCATCATATGTTTATCTTTCAATAAGATCAATCTTCATATGTTATCAAAACATATCTGCTCAAAGCGAAAAATGTTTACCTTAAAAAAATATCTCATGTTTATCAAATCAACCGAAATCTGAATTATAAATAAAATCAAAGTGAAATTCGCACGGATTAGGTTACAAAAATCGCATTTAGCAACTTCTGCAATCTCAGTAGTTTTAACCGTATTTATGTATATCTAATCAAAGAGAAAGTTCAGTTCAGTTTTGAGTTGCAACAGTTGCAAAGACAAATAAATGAAGTTAATCAAGCCAAGTTCATAATAGTTCAAAATGAACAATAATAGAAACATCGTGTTTAAATTTGTAACATATGAAAGTAAATGGACCACGATAAGCTAACTGCTTGCTAAGGTTTGACTTAGCCCCTAACATACTACATTTACTTACGTTTCCACATCGCCTGGCACTCGGAAAACTTTTTGACAATATTTTTTACAGGTAATGCACTCTTTCATTGCGTCTATATTCAAATTCAATTTGCTATTGAATGACAGTTTACAGTAATTTTCAGTTGAATCTTGCCCGATTAAGTTTCGTTCAATGTCGAACATCGGGTAAGCTTAAATACGATCGCTTTTTTCTTCCCAGTAAGAAATGGAAATGTATTTCGACAAAATAACTTTCAATGGTCGATTTTTTTTTTAATTCTTACGCTTATTTATACCTACTCTAAGAATGAGTGACAGAATAGTAAATGCAGAATACTACTTTCGATACCATTTGGCGAGTAAAAAGAATATCTCCGACACTTTTATGCAATCCACTACAGAGAATTTCGTTTGTCGCTAACGAATGTTCGCAGCGCTTACTGTTTCTTGATGGGATAATACGCACGCCAACACACTCTCACCTATCAGGTCACACGGATATATACATTCTCACCTGTCGTTTGTCAGTATGCTTTTCTCACTTTCGGATGTGATAAACTGAACTTATTTTGGTTTTGTCTCTTTTTACGTGCCAGCTGATGGTAAATCCTTCACTCCCTGCCAATCTCTCCCATCAATCAATCACGTTCTTTCAGTGCTATTTATTAGTATCCAAACAGCACTTCCAAAAGGTTCCAGCTTTTGGTAGCTGACAAATGTGCAAGTGCCAATTAGGAGTTTGTTCAACATTCTCACTATAGTAACCACAGCCGCCGTTTTAGTCGCTTTGGCTGTCCAATGGCTTAATATTTGCAATAGGTCTTCGCGTACTGCAGCAGTAACAGATTTTAGACTCTGGCTTCTTTTTGTAGAAAATTTTGGATTATGATTGCGTGTCCTTTCTTTATATGTCTAGAGATATTACTTTTTATTAAAAGCTAAAGCATAGTACTGTGATCGATTTCACGTGAAATTTTCATACAAAATTTCACGTGAAATTGGTTTCTGCGAAAATTTAGCTTGAAAATAAGCAAGAGTAGTACTGTGTGTGTGTGTAGGTTGACAGCTTTAATATGCGTTGTGCGCGAGAGGATTGAAGGGGCTAATGGTGGAAAGTTATGCCGTCCGTGTCCAGGGGCTGGATTAGACCAGTGAAGCCTGAATTACATTGGCCAGGAGTGCAGTGCAGTGCAGTACACTGAAATTTAGAACTCATGTAATTGCATGTGGCAATTCACATTAACTGCAGTGCAGTGCAGTGCAGCGGACTGCACTGCATCGTTTAGGCTAATTTCTAAAACGCTGCAGACTGCATCAGCTGACATTCGTTTGAGAGTAGTTGGCGGGGCAAAAACGATTTAAATTGAGGCGGAAATTCCGTTCCAGGCATTAAACTGTAAATGGACGAAAAACAGATGCAGAAAATCTAAATATCAAACCTCCACAAATTAATTTGACTTTCATTGTCAGAGCACTGCACTGCTTTCAATGTGCTTTGCAATGCGTGCACTGCTTCGGCACCGCGCTGGACTGCACTGCACTGCGCTGCACTGCATTTCAATGTAATTCAGGCTTGAGGTAGTAGAAATGGAGTGGACATGCTCATAAGATTTACATTCAAAGGGATGGTAGTAATTTTTTGTCTGCTCATTGTCAAATCGGGTCAAATCCAAGTAGTTCCCCTCCAATTTGACAATGAGAGCGAAATGGCGTAAAGCAATGCCTTCTAGATGTACGGGCCGTAATGCAGAATGATGACGTCAGAGCATCGGGACAAATGTCGCGAAAAACACACGATTACGTAGCCTGTCGGCCCGTACTTCTAGAAGGCATTGCGTAAAGGCAGCTTTAACATGCTTTGGGCGCGAGAGGGTTGAAGGGGCTAATGGTGGAGTTTTTGAACTGAATCTTGTATGTTATTCATAGAGATAAAATAGTAGAGTTGCCCATGTGATACAACTGCTTTGCATCTACCCCTGCGACTTTCGCCAAACGTCTCATCTAGCAACTTGACAAGAGATTTTCCACGTGGTGATCATATGACGTATGATTCCAAATGAGATAGATGTGCAAGAGGCAGACAAAATATCGCATATCCCTTAGCTCTTGGTTTCGTCCCCTCCAATACATTTCAAATGTGAAGGGCCACTCCATTGTCTACTACCTCCATTATGTTATTGAAACTTTGATATAACGTTTGACATAACATTGCAAAGCATTTATTGATTTGTTGAGTGATTTACAAAATTTATGGGGCAATTTGAACACGCCACCAAACTATACATATATTTTGAAATTGAATGCACCAAGTTACAATTTGTACTTACAACAAAGTTGGTTATGCGCAGATTAGGTTTCAACAGCTTGAAATGGCTTCAAATGTTTAATAATATGTGGTTAAAATATTTACTACGTATGCATTGATAAATTTACAATATTTTAAATTTTTGCTACCTAAGAGTAAAAAATAAAAAAAAATACTCATAAAACTAGAGTCATTAACACAATGCACTAATGAAATGACCTAAACTGAGCTTCATGTAGATATAAACAAATATCTATAAGTGAATTCAATCACAGGGAGTGAAAACTGATGTTTTTCATGCTAAATTTCAACCTAAATTTTCTTCAAAACCGCATTTAACATGACATTTCTATATGAAATATCACCTCACTTGGACCTTATCATTAAGCTCTAAGTGCTATGATGCTGGAGTCATGAATGAAATTGATCCTTGTAACTTATAGTAAGACTTACTTCAAGTCGGAGGTAAATTGCAAGCCACCTACATTTTTTGAAGTGTTGAGACGTCTTGTGATAGAAACTTTGATAAAACTCTGCAAAGCGTTTATTGGTTTGTTGAGGGATTGATTAAATTTAGGGGGAAATTTAAACACGCCACAAATCTATGCATATCTATTTGAATTGAATGAACGAAGTTACAGTTTTTCTTTACAACAAAGTTGGCTAAGGTTAGGTTTCCACAGCTTAAAACGGCTACTACAGTTTAATACTATTTGGTTAATATATTTACCATGTATGCATTGATACATTCACAATATTTTAACTGAGAAAAAATTTAAAACGTACTCATAAAAATAGATTCATTAGCACAATGCACTAATGAGATCTCCTAAAATTATATATATATATATATATGTATATATATATATATATATATATATATATATATATATATATATATATATATATATATATATATATATATATATATATATATATATATATATATATATTTATATATATTTACAAATATCTCTTGCATTGTCTGGATGTTTACACATTTCTCTTGCCACGGTTGGGAAAAAACGTCTCATCATATTTGAAGATATCGGATAATTTATCCTTTTTGCCGCGGTTGGGTATAAAAACGTCTTCCATCTGAAAATAATTTTGCAACTCGGTGAACTGTTTTCGTCCACGAGGAGGTATGAATAGATCATTCATGATATCCGGCGCTGCAAAAAAGCACATGAAAATACAATTCGAATTTATTGTAAACTCACAAGATTCTGGGACTTTGCTCTCTTTTCTGATGACTAGGAAATAAGGCTCTTCAACGAATAGTGGTTCTTCCCGCTGGCCAGAAGGACTTAACAGAATGTCTTTGAGGTGTGCAGAATGCGAAACAGCTTTAAGAATATTTTCTGACAACGATCTCTTGCAGAACAGTGATTGAGCTTTTAATCCAGCAAAATAAGCCCTATGAACAAAATAAATAAGCAATATAGTTAATACTTGTGTAAACTTCAATGTAGCCTAGCTTGGTACCATAAACCATCTCTAGATACTGTGCTGTGCCGTTTGAATAGTCATTTTGAGGGTGAAAGAGTTCCAGACTGGTCGAACTCATGGCAATGGATATAAGTGATCTCCGTTTCTTAGCCAAACATACTCAAAAGATGTGTGGAATAAAATGAGATTTGGCATCATTCGTCGCGTAATTCTCTGGAGCGAAGAAAATGTCGAAAGAAAGTCACGAAGTCGATTTGAGTCGATCTTGTTACTAACGTGTTAATAGGTATGTTCACGTTCCTGAATCTATTATAATATATTAAAAAAGATTCGCAGCAAGTTGTTTTTGTACTCTTGCTGCAAGCCAAATTTTACCACAAAAAGAAGCCAGCTGTAAAAATCTGTGACTGCTGCAGTACGCGAACATACCTAATGTAACAATAACCGATTATAAATAACACAACCAAGTAACTAACAAAAAAATGAATATTTATTACTTCAAACTAAATACACTTCTTGTGCGCGGCAAATAACAAGCAAACCGTTCATCATGGCTGACTTTTAGAAAGAGAGTGTACAAGAGTCAGCTTCGTATAATACAGGCTGGAAGCTTACTGCTTAGTACTGTACATTCGGACATACTGCTATTGGAAAGAGCCCTCAATACCATCGGGTTCATCTTCGTAGTCATCTGGCTCGTCGTCCTCTGCCTCGTCTGTCCCCTCATCAGCACCAGACCAACCATACAATTTCATTCAGTTTGCAGCATACGTTCCTCTGAATGATGCGCCTCAAAATATATTTTCTGCTTGCGCTGTAGATACGTTTTAGCTGTAGATACGTTTCTTCTCTCAGCAGCTGTAGTTGTTCCTGGTAAAGCTCGTATGATTCTTGTACTGCAACGATTATAACTTTAGTTAAAATATCTTTAGGTGTATACCCCAGTAGTAGTTGATTAGGTTCCACTCCAATAGAACTATGTGGTTGCACATTCATTTCATGGACCACTGAACGTGTTTCAAATGTCTGACCCAGGTTTACAATTGTTACTTTTCGCCCTGCGAGAACTGTACAACCCTTACGACTTCGAAAACTTACCCTCCTGTAAGGTAAGACTGGGTCATTTAAACTTAATTCCACTTGCATCTAGGAAAACTGTTATATCAACCTGCTTCACGTTCGATGTCACTGAAGGCGCTATCAGAGTTGAATTCCTTTTGCTGTGGTCGGTGCTGTTGAGTCTGATCGTTAGCTAAAAGAATATCAACATTTCACTACTTTTGCTGCGAATGCGACGGTAAACAGATGCTGCAAAATTTTCAATGGCTTTAGTAACCTTTATTCTCGAACGATTTTCAAATTATACCGCACGTCCCTCCATATTCAAGCAAGTTATTAATTTATATGTTTATTATTTATTTATTATCCATGTGGAACTTGTTTATTTACTTATTCATTTATACGTTATTAATTTGTACTTTACTTTTTATTGGTATGCTTTAATTTATTTCGTTTTTATAAATGTGTATTAAATTTATGCCTTGCTGTGTGGTTTCGGGAAAAACCGTGTCATTTGCCCTTAAATCGACCAATTCATCGAAAAATATGAGGATTCTTTGGCCTCAAATCGACCAGTTTATCGAAGAATGTGATTTGGTGCTAAAGTATCTGGGAATTTTCCCCTGCTTCTCATTCGTGCAAAGCTCATCGTGTCATGGGCGGCAATCCAAATCTATATGACATTTAATTATCACTCTGAAATCGCTATCCAACATTGTATGGAGTTTAATCACATATGTAAAAGAGATGGGTAGAGAACGACTGTCAACGTGCGGGAGCTAGCTAGCTTTAACACAGTATGGCTGATGAAGAAGCTACCAAAAAAATGTAATAGCTTTTCATCTGTGTAACAACAATTTTGATTCTGCGCCCCTGTAATGCATTGGTGTCTGTGATTTCCGTCCAACGATAATTTAGGCGCACGTTTGGAGACACTTCTTCGAGCAGATGGACTATAATGAGGCTCGCAAATAACTTTGCCGAGCATTGAACATTCATAAGAAGGCCATATTATCGAAATCTCTCACTTTGGGCGCAGAAAACTATCATTAGGTGTGTTTTTTTGGTCCCCTTTATCACCGCTTAGGATGACTTTATAATCACTATAGTTATTCCAAAAACCGAAAACTGACACTTTTGGCTGTCAATTTTCAGGCAATGCAATGAGAGCGTTCCCGTGCTTTCATGAATTGCCACCACCACATGATTCATGAAAATTCAGGAAAATTCAGTGGCTGCAAGTACGGGAACATACCTCATATGAATATCTAATTGTAGCACCTGTTGATGCAGAAATAGAAAAACTATTCAGTTCTAAAAATGCTCAGCTACATACCAAAATCAAAAGTGTATTAAACCTGATTCACATTAAATCCAATCCACCCGGGAAATTTTGTTTCGATCCGTTGAGAATATTGAAAGTTAGGGGTATAGAGAATCCAAAAAAAGAAATTAATTCTAAAACCACACACACAAGTTTTCCAATTTCCAAAATCCAAATATTTGTTGCTTACTGTCACAGCAAAATCATTACCATTTGAAATTTAATAATAGCATCGCTTAATAAAGATTTGACATAAATGTAAAAAAATGCCATAGCTGGCAGCCCTATCATGGTTTTTATCAAATTATTAAACTGTAGTTACCGTAAGGTGCATTTACTGTATGCATTTCTTTTTTGTTTTTCGTTTCGTTGACAAGAGTTCACTGGAATTTATAGGGCAAAATCTTTATTTTGCTGGGCTAATTTTCAAGATTAAGAGACAATAGTTACCATTGCTGGCAGCCCCAAACTAATTTTCCAACCAAATTTTCACCAAACGTGGCTTAAAGTTAGGTTCAGTAACTATGTGAATTTCCTTAAAATCTGGTAACTGAAACTAAATTCACCGTGCAAAAAGAAGATTTATTCTTAGTAATTTTTCAAGTCGTCACCACTAGCGCAGGGTCTCCCATATTTCAAAATCGCTTTTATTAGAACTGGTTCTACTTAAGAATAAATACACCCTGTGAATTTCTTTCTGGATCTGATAAACGGGGGTGTGTTCAATGTGCATGCTATAGCTGCTCCAAAAGCATAGCATAGCATCACTTTAGCAAGGGTCAAAATTCGCAGTAGCTAGGTGAAGCAGCTATGGACATTGGACATCCAAGAGCTGCTACGAAGGTCAGCCTTTACACAGGAAATTCAAAAATAATTTTGTTTCAATTTTTTTATTGTAATTTTTGCATTTTCGGGGATCAGTTCAATACTTCCATTGCACTTTGGAAACTGTATGAAATTTAGGAGTTTTCAACATAGTTTTCAACATAGCAATAGAGTTTTCAACGTACAATTATGGCCGTGTACAAGCGAACTTAAAATTCGAGTTGAGTTTAAGTGTTTAAAAGCCCGTATTTAATTTATGCTGTCACTATTTTCAAATTTATTCCTCATCTCCTGTGTCACAAAAGCGCAAGAACTTCTTTTCCAATTGAAAATGACGTTTAAACTGCATGTCAGCTGTGTACGCACGGCCATTTTGCCTTAGCTACTTTCTAGCTATCCTCCAGACTACGAGCAGCGAATAGCTGCTACCTTAGCAGCTATTCCGGAATCTTGGACAACCCAACTGTCAAATAGCAAGCATCAGAAAGTAGCTATTTCGTGACATTGGACAGCCAGAGCTGCTAAATTAGCAGCTAATAGCAGCTATAGCATGCACATTGAACACACCCCGGGTCGTGTGTTCTCTGCAAGAAAATTTTCGGATGCTAAATGGTTCATATGCAATTTCAAAAGTTTTACTTTGCCTATGTGGATAAAATATAAAATCAAAATGTGAGTTTCTTTTTTTTTTTCTAAAAAGCGAAAATTTTTCAGAAGGGACGATGATTTCAAGGTTCTCAATTTCAGTGCTTGCTGACCCTACAGAGTTGCCAGCACGTTCATAAATAACTATTTTGGTATAGAACTTATTAACATTATTGTGTCTTACGAATTTCGTATTGATCTAATAATTCTGTCAAAAGTTATCGGGGTTCAAAAATCTAAAAATTTTCTCGCCTATTTTTAGGCACCTAGCTAACGTTTAGAGTTAAAAATTTCCAATATGTTTTAAAATCCATATTTGACACACGTTCAAAATTCATTTTGCAAGTGTAGTGTTTTTGAAAGTCATGTTGATGAATTATAACGGTGGTTAAAATATCACTAAAATGACCACCGGCCCCAAAGAGTTAAAGATAAATAACATTTTGTGAAACGGAGACCTATTTTACACATGTCAATGTATCCTGAAAATGTGAACTCAATCGGATATTGCGTTCCCGAGAAACAGTCACTGAATTTCTTCCAACCTTAGTAACAGTGACTAGAAATTGTGCAAGTCTGTGAAAAAGATCGTACTATTTTCAAACTAAAATCGTTCAATCTGTTATCATATTTCTCTCAGATTCAAAGGAATTGTCTGAAAAGATTTATGTGAGATAGCTGGCGTAATCAAACATTTCATCATTTAGTTTGTAGTAAAATTTCTTGTCATTAAATGAAGTAAAAAAATTATAACACCAGAAAATATAGGCAAGAAGCAAATAAAAGCAGTAGAACAGTGTGATTGGAGGAAAAACTTTGTGCTTCGCTCGCATATTCACAACCGTTATTATATTAAGAACCGTTATACTTGAAATATATTCGAAAATATAAATTTCAGATAATTTTGATGACTAGCAAACTTACAATTTTTTGTTTATAACACAGCGAATTAGCAAACAAGATTTAGCTTACTCACATTCATTCAGACCTCTAATATAACAATTCTGTTTCATTCAACTGTGTTTAGAAATTTAGGAACAACTGCGGTTTGTAACGAATCTTTCACCCTTATATACTTTCGTTTTCGCATTGAATTATAAATCATCCTACAAATGTTGCTCCGCTGAACTGAGAAATTAACTTAATGCTTGGGGGAATCGAAAAACATGCTCCTCATACACTGTAATGTACTGTAATGTAAATACACTTTTCCCGAGACATGCGGAGCCGAAGATGTGGATGGTGTCCTCGTCAACGCAGGTTATGTCTTGCCTTGAGTGTTTGCTAGCCATCTCTTGATTACTTTATCAGGGTAATTTCAATGCTCGCCTTACTAGTCCGGGGAAATCGAACATGGTGCTTCGGAAAAATTAGGGGAAAGCTGAATTTTGGTGTGAACCTTTGTACTGGCGTGTTGAACAAAATGTCAAAAGTCCTCATCGATCCGAGTGCTGCGTAACTTTTTATACGGGGTCAAAAGTCACCAAAAGTGACATTTCCTAAATATCTCAGTAACGGCTACGTCTTCAGAAAAACAATGAATGACGAATTTGTAGCTTAGATAATTTCCAACAAAAAAAATCTGAAAAAATTTTCCTGTAACCATAACGATTTTGAGATATATTGATCTAACCATTTGTTACTAACAGCATCCTCTTTCTCACGGCATGAGTAGTCAATATAAATATTTATATTGACTACTCAGCAATTCTTCAAATGACCGGAATCAAACTTGAAAAGTAAAAGGACTAATTGTACCAAGTCTGTTCACAGCTTTAACATTATTTAAATAACAAAATTCGATATTTCGCCAAATGTCTGAAACGCTCGAAAATAGTACACATAACCAGCAAAATTATTTTTGTTTAATATTACAACCGATTATCCGTTCCGAGATTTTCATTTAATAATTTTCCGATCAAACTACCGAGTAGGTACATCTCTTTGCTATAGAGACAATTTACGAATTCGGTTTCGATCGATCCTGGTTGATGATGTTTTTTTTTCAGCAAATTACCGAGATCCAATTATATAAAAATTAGATAAGTTGACGAATTCTAATATTTTGACCCACAGAACAAGCGACCACATTCACCTATTTCAACCTTTCTCTATTTCAAATATCAATCAAAAGTATCATGCAATTTTACACAATAATTTTACACATTTGATTCGACATAATTCTAGTCTACAGCTTTACATATTATTACATTGAAATATTATTACCAAATCCTATAGGCTATAAGTGACTAAAAACTCCCGCCAATTGAAAACACCTTCATAAAAGTTTCTATACAAAATAGAACACACAAAAAATAATGTCATAATATAAATCATAAATAAAACACATAAAATAACGACTTATCGAATCCACAACATCTGGCAATGCTTGCCACATCTCGTAATTCAAATTCGCTCACAGCAAGCATTTTTCATCCTCAAAAAAAATCTGTACAAGCAAAGCAAAATGATAACAATAACAATTTACCCTGCTATTAGTGAGGGGAATGCAGGAATAAGTTCCACAGTAGTCATGCGTTCGCAGCTCCGCTCTGAGTCTCTCTCTTGATAAGATAATTTCCCCTTGGAAGCAACATCTTCATTGCTTCCAAACATACCGTATAGATACATTTTTTTAATGACGTCACCGTCTAGTCTATATGGGGTCAAATAAACGCTCGTAGATGCAATTTTCACATTGCTTCCAAGTCGTGGTTGTACGTTCATTATTTTCATTTTGTGGTGTTACCACATCAACTGTGTGAGATGTTCACAATTTGATTTGAGAATTTTTTTTTTATAAATGTTTATACACGATTATTTCACGATTTCGAAATAAAAACTATTAATTTAAAAATTCATGTCAGCCAAATGTAAGGGAAGCAATGCTTCCCTTGCTTCCATGAACGCCACGCCACTGATATATACACGGCAGAAAGAGTTTGCGTATATACCCAACACATCGAACATATCTATAAAAAAACATGTTTCTAACATTTTATTCCGAAATATTTTTTTTCCCTATTTTTCATTACTTCATTATGAACATAAAACAAAATAAAAATGAGAATCACTTTACTCTTAAACAATGGTAAAATTCGGAAACGAAAAATAGTCTGAAATTCCAGGAATAAAAAGTTTGCGTTTAAAGCGTATAAAGGGAAGTCAAAGTCTCTGAGTTGCAGTTAAATCATTAATAACAAGAAAGTTTGTGTAGGAAAGTTGATTTACGTGTTTTTATCTAAAATTTGCGTTAAAAATAATTGCTAAAAAACTTTAAGTAAGATATTAGGAATATAAAGGAGAGGAAATTGAATTTGGGGAAAGGGAAATTATCGCGGATTTGTGGAAAAAAGGTACGTCATATCGTGAAATAGGTGCAATAGTCAGCAGAAGTCATTCATCTGTCCAACGAGTCGTAAACAACTTCAAAAACACAGGCGTTTTTGGTTTCAAAACCCAGATGTGGCCATCCTCCAAAGTTGTGCCCTCATGAAACTCGGAGTTTGCTCCGAACGATAAAGGCTAATCCTTCATTAACTGCAGCTGATATGACAAAGGACATCAAAGCAAAGTACCGCAAGTCTATTTCTGATGATGGTGTTCGTAAAATTCTTAGGAAATATGGGTATCACGGACGCGTTGCCTATAGAAAGTCATTTATAACAACAGTAAACAGACTCAAGTGGCTGGCGTTTGCTAAGGAACACATAAATAAGCCAAAAGAAATTTGGAAACAAATTATTTTCTCGGATGAAAGTAAATTTTGTATTTTTTGGAATCAAAGGTCGGAAGATTGTATTGTGAAAAACTGGCGCGGCCTTCGACGTAAAAAATCTCTGTCCAACAGTAAGGCCAATGACAAACACAGCGGTTTTTGAGGCGTTTCCCGAGAGGAAAACCGAGTCGGTATAGTCGTGCATTACTTGAGCATTGTGATGACACACACCGCGGTGCGAACCGGGTACTTTTCTGTTTCCCCCCCCCCCCCCCCCCCCCATTTTTTTTTCACTTTTTGTTGTTGCAATGTTTCTAAAATTGATTAGAAAGTAGTAATTAACCAAAATTATGATGGAGAAACACGTTTAAAAAAAAAAAAAAAATGTTTTTAATTTTTTTTAAATTAATTTTTTAATTTAAAAATTAATCAAATTAATTTAAATTTTAAATTAATGTCACATAACAGTGAGAATAAATTTTGCTCCATTTTTGACGTCTTACCTTTCCGAAGCTTCAACGCAATTTACAATTAAGCTATTACATTAATAATGTTGAATACAATTTGTTTATATGATTAATAACAGTATAATGAGCAGGCCTCCCCAACAACACATTAACTTTTGAAAAACTCATTCTGCCACATAAAAATGAAAAAAAAATTTAAAATCGGAAAAAAAAAAAAAATTTTTTTTTATGAATTTTTCCATCTCAATTTTTGTGGAGTAACTTTTTAACCCATTTCGAGCAGTTTTTCATTAAAAAAATTAAAAAAAATGGAGGGGGAAAAACAGAAAAGTACCAAAATTTATTCTCACTGCTATGTAACATTAATTCCAAATTTAAATTAATTTAATTAAATTTTAAATTAAAAATTTAATTTTAAAAAAATTAAAAAATTTTCTTCTTTTAAACGTGTTTCTCCATCATAATTTTGGTTAATTACTACTTTCTAATCAATTTTAGAAGCATTGCAACAACAAAAAGTGAAAAAAAATGGGGGGGGGGGGGGGGTGGGAAAAACAGAAAAGTACCGCGAACCGCCTCTCGGTTTCGGAACCGAGTCGGTAGATGAGAGAAATGACCCACCGACTCGGTTTTTCGAGCGTTTTTCGATATCTTTATTGCTGCGTAATCCGTTCGAGCTGAAATTTTCTGGATGCATTGATGAATGCATGGGATAGGGGAAGGAAAATCTGATAAGAAACCAGATTTTTGAAGAATGGTTAGGATACAGTATTGGAAAATGAAACATTTGCGGGCACTTGGTTTCTAAAAGTAGGCAATTACCGATTTTCAAAGAAAATTAGTATTAGAATTACTTTGCCCAAAATTCATATGCATATACAGTGCGCGAAATAATTATAACATACAAACTATCACCAGGTATTTCTGAGAAAATGAATCGTCTCACACTATTTGTGATGACGTCATATCATTTTCGCAAGCGAACACAATGTAACGGCACTTTAGGCTGCTTGTTAATTTTTCGTTGTAGTCAGCTGGTGTTTAATTTTCTTCAGAAGCCCAAATTACTAGTGCGAAATAAATATAGCGGACAGTTTTACGTGAAGTATATTTTCTAGGTGTAAGATTGATAATTCGTCTAGATTTATAAGACTAGTTAGTTCACCAAGGTATACACAGCCTGCTAATGAAGATTAGCATTTACAAGTGCAGTTTTTATTCGCAATTTATAAAATTACAGTTTGAATAAATAAAAATGCCAAAGGGGACAACATTGACTGCTGAAGAGCGGGCTAAAATTTTAGCTTACAGGGATTACGGGGACAACAATCAGAAGAATAGCTGAAAAGTTGAACAAGGAACCAAAAGTACGGTGAATAATTTCTTGGAAAAAACCCGAAAGTTACGCCAAAATCAAGAGATCAGGTCGTCCGTCCCAAGTCAGTGAGAGGTCTACAAGAGAGATAAAAACGGCTGGCTGTTAATAAAAAAGCTAAGTCCCTCACAAATACGGTTTTCAATTGAATCTTCCCATCACTACGCGAAGGGGTTCAGCAGATTTTGAAGAATAATGAAAATGTTAAATATGGAAAACGCTTGCAAATACTTTGGCTCTTGCTACCGCCCCAACAACCTCTGAGATGGCAATCGATTGTTGAATGCCCTGTCCGGAAGCCGTACTGCCTGCAAGAAAGATTGTCAGCAGATCTCACTGCTGACAGCAGCCGCGGCTTGAGCAACCCCTCGAGAAACTTCCCCGCAGTATCCAGCATGCACAGTGTACGGTATGCCGATGGATTACCCAGGCTACCCTTCTCCTTTGTCTACGAGTTTTTAAGGTTATTGGAGTTAATCTCGAACTTATATATTTAATAAAATCTAGGGTTATTAGAGATAAATCAGCTGTATAAAAAAAAAAAACTGCTATGATGATCTCTTGACAAACGATCAAGTTTTATTATATATTGTTTGATGAAAGCATTGTAGCTTCTTGGTTCATTTTAATCAAGCGTAATGAAATAAAGTGTTGTAAATTGCATTTATTCATGATAATTTTAAAGCCATATCCGTAAAACAATATTTTTTAAGCGAGTGCGAGTTCTGTACAATTCCCTAATGTTCATACTTGTTTATGCGCTTCGGAATTATTCTACTAATTGGGCTTGAGATTCAAAGTCACTTGTTTCGCCACTTAGTTGCATTTGAATTTGTGTAGAGCTCTTTCCTTTTGTTTCAAATACTTTCATGCTTTACAAAAACAGATCCAACCGCCATGGAGCTTGCGAAAAACCAAAATGTTATGTCAGATCCCCAAGATTCGACCATTGCTGAAAAGCATTTAGTAACTACAAAAACTGCAACCCAGTTAAATGTTACTGTTAAAGAAGATGCTAGCCCTTTAAAGTCGGGGAGAAAGAGTTCACCCATCATAAGCCACGGGATCGGTCCGAAGCCAATCGAAAATGTTACTATGAAAAGAATAACGCTAAGCAAAGGTAACCAGCTGATGGATAATACATTGTATCCATTATCTTTCATGTGAAAATACGCCCCCAAAGTGAGCAAACATATTCCCATCACGGAACTACTAGTTAGTAGGAGGATTTTACGACCAGCCCTTTCTATCAATAAAGCGGAGCCTAGAGTCATTAAAACTTGAACAACGCTAACTAGAATTCCGCATAATGAAGCATTCATTGTACTGCCAGCAGATTTAAAAATTGGAACTGTGTAAAATATCACTGCATTTATACCCGACAGTTGCTGAAACAACATGAGTGCAAGAGAAATAACCATTCCATTACGGGTTGTTTTGTTGAAAAAAAGGTCTTTCACAGTTACAGCTCCTGTAGATGATTGAATCTCCGTTTGTAACATTTGCAGGGCAGTTTTTGTGTCACATTCTTTGCCCCACAGCCATTTTAATGATTTGGCTGCGTCTGTATGATGTCCCTGAAATAGAAAAGGCTGTGTAAATATAAGAAACAACAGAATTTGATTATAAATATTGTATTTGAAACAACTATTTAATGCTTAATCTCTTGTGACCCAAGCTCAGATCATTTCCTGGGTCCTGAAGTGATGGACACTAGTTCTAAAAATTGAATGAGATTATTGCAACAATCTTTTAAACAATTCTTATTGATATAGTAACTACAGTAGCATACAATTTATGTTTTCATTACGCTATACCATAGCTTTTACGGAAGGATACATTCAAACGGTGCCACAATTATTTGTGCATCGCTTTTTCATACATAAAGCTATTAGTAAAAAAAGTAAACATAAAAGTAATTATATCTTTGGCTTATGCTAGTAGAAAACACCCCGCTTCAAATAAATACATTTCTGTGAATTTCAGTTGTATCTGATTGCCGGGCCGTGAATTTCTGATGATTAAAGTATTGGTGGGTTGGGAAAGGCTTACCGTTCTTGTCCCATATGGAATTTCAAAAGCTTTACTCTGGCTGTGTAGACAAGGCATAAAATTAATATATAAATTATTTTTATTCTAAAAAGCGTAAATTTTTCTTAGGTTTAAAGTTATTTGTTGGTAAAATAATGAAGATATTTAGATTTCATCAAAATAGTTACCGGTGCCAAAGTGTCAAAGATAATTAAGATATTATGAAATGTTTACCTTTTGGCATACATGGCCCATGCATCCTGAAATTTTCAGGACTATCAGATGGTGCCTTCCAAAAAAAGTCACTGAATTTTTTATTAGAATAGATTATATATACATATATATATATATATATATATATATATATATATATATATATATATATATATATATATATATAATATATATATATAATATATATATATACTATATACATATATATATATATATTTATATATATATATATATATACATACTAGATATATATATATATATATTATATAATATATAATATTTATATATATATATATATTGTAGTGTATTCGGAGCGAAGAAAAGACGTGTTGTCAACTCGATGGTTGGTGGCGGAAGAGACCGACACCCTACATTTATTAAATTCATATGTCATCTTCTAGGTTACAATTGATATGACAATTCACAATTTATATGACGATTCAAATGCCATTTTACAATGGATCTGGCAATATCCAACAACCTCTTCCCTAAATTGTTTTACAATTTTTACAAATAATTCTCAGAGTGATGAAGCAAATCTAAACATTTGGAAAGCATAATATAATTCAGAACTAAAAATGTGGAAACAAAGCAACAAAGACAGTCTATACTTCTTATCGATTTCCAATCTTAAATTATCATTTTTTTAGCGATATTTTAAATTCAAATACTTAATTGTTAAATAAAAATTAATCAATCTTTAATTTACTTCTGTTCTTTCATTTTTTCTTTGGCTTTAATTGATGCTACTCTAGGAGCCCTACCAACTCTCTCTCTTAAATTTACTTCGGATTCGGCTGTTGCCATCGAGTCATGCACCGGCCGCTGGGACTGATCGGTTGAAAATTCAGAAATATTGGGTAAAATTGTGGGTTCCAAAGTATTATTCGATTCGTCAATCGGCATTTCATTCTGACTGGCGGCGGGGCGAATCTGATCCAGATGTCTTTTTATGTCTCGATTGTTATGAGTTAATAAGCAAGTGTAATTTCTCGGGCCAATTTTATTTTTTATCACGGCGGGCGACCAACTCGGCTTGTTAGGATCGCTATAATTTCTCACGTAAACTTTTTGATCAACTGAAAAATCTAAGTCTCGATTACCTCGAAAATTTTTTATGGCCATTTCTTGAGCTCTTTCGATGTTTTCTTTTATGAGCGGCGGTTTCAATAAACTAAAACGAGATCTAAGTTCTCTATTAAATAATAATTTTGCTGGCGATTCCCCAGTTGCACAATGCTTCGTTGTGCGATAATCAAATAGAAATCTATTTAAAATCGCTTCAAAATCAGAGTGATCGTTCTGTAAAGTTGCTTGTAAAGATTTTTTTAGAGTTTTTACGAAATTTTCGGCTTGGCCATTGGTAGCGGGATGACCAGGAGCTGTGAAAATGTGTCTAATTCCATTCATATCAATAAATTTTTTGAACTCTTGTGAGGTGAACTGCCTGCCATTATCACTAACCAATATTTCGACCAAACCAAATCGACAAAATACTTCACGAAGCTTATCAATAGTGAAAGAGGACGTTATGTCTTTCGTCTTGAAGACTTCAACCCATTTTGAAAAGGAGTCCACAATCAACAAAAGATAATAACCTCTGACTGGACCGGCATAATCAACATGAATTCTTTGCCATGCTGAGTCGGTAGGCGCCCAAGGAATTAAAGAAGCCTTTTCCGGGCTAGCTTGTATTTTCTGACACGAATTGCAATTCTTGATCATATTTTCAATATCGTGGTCCATTCTTGGCCACCAAATATATGAGCGGGCTAGTGATTTGGTCTTTACTATACCAAAATGTGATTGGTGTAATAAATCCAACACAGCCTTCCTCAATTTGCTGGGTATCACGGTGCGATAGCCCCATAATATGCAATCTCTTTCGACTGTAAGCTCAGAATGCCTTGTCCTGTATTGTTCGAAGTCTTTTCTGTCCATTTTTTCTAAAGTTCCCTCCTGAATGCAACTTAATACTTTAGACAAAATTTGATCTCTTTTCGTTTCAATTCCAATTGTTTTATAATTTAAATTTAAAGGATTAATAAATCCAACATAATCTATATAATTCGGTTCTGGCTTCACCTCAGAAATTTCTAATTGAGCCATCCTAGACAAACTGTCTGCTCGATTTAAAGTGCCCTTTACATATTTGATTTCATAGTCAAATCCCGAAAGTGTGAAGGCCCATCGTTGCATTCGTGATGCGGCCATCACTGGGATGCCTTTGTATTGGCCAAAAATAGCCAAAAGTGGTCTGTGATCTGTTTTCAAGACGAAATGAATACCCAATAAATATTGCTTTAATTTAGTTACGCTGAAGATAATTGCGAGGGCTTCTTTTTCTATCGTACTGTAATTTCTTTCGGCGCTGTTCAACGCTCTTGAGACATACGCGATAGGTTTTTCACTTCCATCGTCGAAAACATGAGATAAGACTCCGGCAATAGCCAAATTAGATGCGTCAGTCGACAAACTTATTGGTAATTTCGGATCAAAATGAACTAGCGTTTTGCTTGAACAGATTTCCGTCTTCATCATTTCATAAGCCCGCTGACATTCGTTGGTCCAATTGAACTCAACACCTTTTTTTAATAAGTA
>OX376374.1:97006392-97090203 GCA_947369275.1 Nemotelus nigrinus
GTTCCGGCAAGTAGTAAGCGCAAATACATATCGCTTAAAAAGTAAATTTGCTGTAAAGTGGCCCTCGTTCAAAAGAATAGTTTAAATTGTTATTTGTACTTAAGTTTTTTTTTGCTGCCCATTAATTACTTTTAGTTTCAACATAATTAGTTTCAACATAATTGAAGCACCTTAAAATGGATTTCTCTTTTCAACATCTTTTTGCGAAAAGGGATCGGTTGCGTTGAAATGCAGATTTGACGGCTTTGATTTTTTTGGTACATAAAGGGATTAAACTTTAAAAGTTTCTGAGCAACGATTCCGAAGTATTTTAGATAAAATTAGATATTCTGAACGAGACAGTAAGTTTTTTGGTCTTGTTTCGAATAGTTTGAGATCCCCGATACATGGAAAGATTGCGAAATACGCATAACTGAGTCTTACTGCTATTTGGTTTGATACCCCATTCGTCACAGTAAAGACTTAGTTCTGCCAAGTAGTATTCCAGGCTCTTCACTGCTTTGAACGGGTCTTGGCCCGACGCGAATAAGATCGTGTCATCGGCATATTGGAGGATTTGAACATGGGGTTGGCCCACTGGAATAGGAAGGTCAGCGGTAAATATGGTATAAAGAATTGGTCCAGTAGCAGACCATTGTAGCACTGCTGATGTCACAGGCCCCATGAGTGAATCTGCTCCATTAACGCTGGCATAGATTTGTCTGTTGGTGAGAAAACTTGCGGCAAAAGCTTGCGAACTACCTCTTCCGGAAATTCAAACTTATTTATTTATTTATTTCACCAAGCAAGGTGTACATGTATAAAAAAGAATAAAAATAAAATAGTACATGCATAAAATTACGAAACAAAATAAAAATAAAACAAACTATATATAAATACAAGACTAATAAATAGTGCATAAATAAATTAGTTATAAATAGACAGCAAATAAAGTTATTAAATAAATGACAAATGACAAATAAATGACTAACAAATTAAATATGAAATTTAAATTTAAATTGAATATACATATATGTTAGTATGGTGGGGGATGGGGAGACTATAAGAGACAGCCTTGATGATGTTACTTTTAAACGTTGATTTAGAGATCGTAGGGGAAAAGTTCTCGCACATGCTATTGAATAGCCTGCAGCACCTATTAATTGGCTCGTTGCTGCATATATTGTGTTGCGTTGGTATTCAATAAGCAATCGTCGGGATCTAGTGACTCTCAAGGGCTGATTGAGTACAAACTTTTCTTAAAGTAAACGACATTAACCACGTCTCTGATGACATAGAAGCTGAAGCAGGCAGATAACATTAATCTTCTCGACGCAAGGGGTAACAAATTAATACATTTAAGGCGATATTCGTATGATGGTAGAGTACTGAAATCATGAGAGTTGAAAAGATCTCTCAGAGCGAATAGTAAAAACTACTTACTTCTGAACAGACTCAAAACTTTGGCTGTGAATTTCGAAAGATATAAAAATATTAAGAAAAAGAAAGCCAAGATGACTTCGTTGAGGTACACCTGATTTAACGTTGACTTTCTTAGAAATAAGACCTTGGAATTTCACGAATTGCAAGCGGTCGTGGAGGTAGGAGCCAAGCCACTCTAGTAAAGATCCTGCAATTCCGAATTGTTTCAGCTTGGAGATCAAAATGGAGTGATCAACTCGGTCGAATGCTTAGCTGAAGTCTGTATGGACTGCGTTAATTTGATCACCTTTCTCCATTTTGCACAAAAACATCAGAAACAAGCGTCATAAGACTAGTTGTAGTAAAATGACCTTTTCTTAATCCATGCTGCTGCTCGTTCAGTCGAGCGTCGACCAGAGGAGAAAGTTTGCAGCAGATGATTTTTTTCAAAAAGATTGGGAATAGCAGATAGAATGGCGATGCCTCTATAGTTTTGAATAAAACGTCTATCGCCACTTTTATAAATTGGTGTAATAGAAGAAGATTTCCAATACGAAGGAAATAGTCCACAGGAGAGAGAATTATTGAATATTGTATGAAAGCGCGAGATCAATTGTTTTACACACTTGATCAGAAAAGTAGGAGGGAGGAGGTCAGATCCTCAGCAAAAATTATTTGAGTCGCACCCGGGAGTCGATACAATGGTGGGATGCTAACTGGACCAAAAACTTCTTGAAAATGGTCAGCAAAAAAGTTTCAGATCTCCTGAAGAGAAGAAGACAACAACGAATTTTCAGTGGACATTGAAGAGGGGTAGCCGCTTGTTTTCCGCTTCATATTAATAAAATCAACAAATTTTTTAGGGTCGCGGATTATATTCTCCCCAGTAGTTTTAATGTACTTGTCATACGCTTCGTGAAACTTAGTATAGAGTTCATAAGCAATTAAATCATATTCTTCTTTAATAAGATGGTAAATGTCGACTTGATTCTTCATTAGTTTGTAAAGTTTGTTTCTGTGATTCCTCAGACGTCTGAGTCTTGTCAAGCCAAGGTTCAGCGAGTTTATCTTTTTTCCTTAACTTAGATACAAACTTTTCGACCGCGTCAAATACTATTCTATAAAATATGGCTACATCATCATCAAGGGAATGGCACATAAACACATTTGCCCAATCGACATTGTCAAGAAAATTGTGAATGCTATCATAATCAGCATTATGGAAATCATATGCAATCGTATTATTGTATGTACTTAACATATTCCAATCTGTAGTGGAAAGTTCAACTATAAGAGCGGAACGGTGAAGACTATTAGAAAAGAGATTCTCTGCGTCATTAGCTGGGCTAACCACTACATCGTCATAAACATTTGTAAAGATTAAGACTAACCAATTACCATTTTGGTTGGGAGTCGGAACAACCTACTGCAAATCATGGCCATACAACGTTCTCACAAGGTCAAAATCAGAAGACTCAAGTAGGTTTACTGGTATTAAACCATCCTCAGACTTATCAGAAACAAAACGCAAATTCGGGCGATTAAAATCACCCAAGAATATAACTTTATCGTCAGCACTACGAGAAGCCATAAAATAATATATTTGCTCGCATATATAATTGTACACTGATTCGTCAGATCTCGGTGGGACGTAAAATAAACCAATATAAACCGAGATTTTTTCAATTGAAACGCGGATAAATATATGCTGGAACAATTCGTGCGAGGCAGAGTTTACAAGTTCACTTGAGTGAGTGTTCTTAACTGCGAGTAAGACACCACCACCTCTTGATTGACCAGTGGGAACATAGTCACGGTCATTTGCAAAGATTGTCCAAGTACTGTCAAGGATTTCTTCATTGATATGGGAGTCATTTATCCATGTTTCGGTGAAGGCAAGCACGTTTAAATGGCAAGATTTGGTGTCAAGAGAGAGTTTTTTTATTTTACCCCTCATACCACCGCAATTGCGGAAAAAAAAATTCTGGGACTTTTGATTGAACATATCGTCGCTGTGAAATCAAACCGGCATATCTGCAAAAATTGAGTTTTTGAGTTTTTGGTATCAAAAAATTCCTTATTTTCCCCTCTATTTTTATGTCGCACCGCCATATCGTAAAGTTGAATAAAAACCCGTCTAATGGTGTTTTGCCGCTTTGCATTCACGTGGAAATAGCCCACATGCAAAAACTTTAAAGCGCTCTAGTGAAGAATGTGTATTTTGCAGATATGCCGATTTGATTTCACAGCGACGATATGTTGTTAGGAGCGACCAGCTTAAATAGAAAGCAATCGTGCCAGACGGAGTCGAAAGGCTTCTCGATATCTAAAGCACACACTTCTGTTGGAATGTTTCGCTCATTCAAGCGAGACACAATATGATCATGCAAGTATGAGATGGTGTACTGAGTGCCATGCTTGCCTCTAAAGCCAAACTGGCAGTCTGGGACTGCCTGTGTGCGCTCACAGTGGTTTTTAATCATTACATTCACACTCTCTAGAACAGTGGCGGCTCGTGGGAATCAATGTAAGTGGGGCTAGTCTGCAAGGATCAGTACTTACTTATATTGGAAATTCGGAACAGTTTTATATTTAAAAATGGGGTTAAAATAAATAAATACTATGCACAAATAAGTCAATTCAGTAATAAATTCCTCCGGGAAAATTCTACTAAATATTCGCATCAGCTTATTGCTGCCTATTTTTCCTTGCGCCTATTTTTCTGTTGAATAAATCTATCACCTGCTCATTAAAATGTTCAGCTTCTTTACTAATAGATAATACTGCAAATAAATTGAAACGTTTTTTTATATTTATTATAAGTTTTAAAAGTTTCAGTATTCTTTAGGTTGCTGAATCATCTTTCAGAATCTGCTGGATGCAATTGGAGTGATAAAACGTATTTAAATTAAATTATTTATTTGTTAAACAGAAGAAATCATATTATTATCTTTAAAAGAAGCTTTACAATTCAGTAGCAGATGACATATTTAGAATACTTCATTATTGTATATTAATTTTGACTGGATTAAACTGGATTATTATCATATCCCAAACTTATCAATCCTATAATATGAGGATCATATAGTTTTTTTCACCATTCATTCCCTATGATTAGAGTTCCTTGATTTCAAACTATTTCTTATTGAATTGAATTAATAAACTAGATCCTAGGTTAGGTTAATGTAAAACATTAAGATGAATATTCGAAAATTTTATTAAATAGTCACTAGAAAAAAATTCAATTTAATCCAATTTAATTAAATCAAAGCAATAAATTCGATACCCCAGGCTTTCAAAAACAGATTGTTTTATTCGGGGACTAAAAATTCCAGCAAATAACCATCGATCTTGGGGTACTTCTTTGACTTTGGTAAATTTTAACTGATAAATATTTATGTTTTGAATAGCACGAAGATTAAAAATTGTCACTTCCCGCATTTGACGTAAGAAAACTTTTTAAAAGTGTCTTCAAAGATCAATTATATTGTAAACAGTGTATATTGTATTGTCTCACACATTTTTAATGCAATCAATATTTTGCAAAAAATACCATACGTACAGACCTGTCTGTATCATATTAAATCATGTTTCAAACGAGCACACAATTTTTCTATCATATTTATCATATCACGATAATATCAACAAGCACTGTAAAAGCAAAACCATCGTTTACTCTTCAATTGCAAAACCCAATTAGCTTAATTTAACCCACTGGTACTACACACACTTTATTCAGTTAGCGAACGACGAAAAAGCGATATACCAATAGAAGCTTAAGATTAGGGCTCAGTCCGTTGATTACTCTTTTTGCCATTGCGTATGACATGCACACACTCTGCGCTCAGTGATTTTTTTCATTCGTTTCCTCTCTTTTCTGGGGCTAGTTCAACTTAGCCCGGCGCACATTGCATGTGGAACAGAATATGGAAAGAGAATATGAAAAAAGCATCGCGCGCATATTGCATATGCGAAGCAAGTTCTCTTGTATTGAAATATTTGTACATACGAATTTGTGAATGAAAATGAAATACAAATTTCGAAAGAGACGAGACATGAATGGATTTTAAAAACAGTTGGTGAGCGAAGTATTTTGATCATTTGTTTCGCTAAAATGAAATTTTATAGTGTGTAATAATTGAAATAGAGATTGGTTTCTTTACATTTTGGAATGAAAAAGGATGGTGGGGCTAAGCCCCACTAGCCCCATACGTAGAGCCGCCACTGCTCTAGAAAAGCTTTCCCAAATTAGGAAGCAAGGAGATTGGTCAGAAATTGCTGGCCTCTTTAGTTTTGTCCTTCTTATGGATGGGAACAATGTTTGCTAATTTCCATATGTCAGGAGAGTAGCCGTTGTTCAGGGCGTTGTTGAAAATAATGGTAGATGGGGTAGATGTTGGTAGATGATAGTGGTAGATCTTTAATCATGATATTAGTCATTTCATCATGCCCGGAAGACTTCTTACTTCTTAAACCGCGCAGCAGTTACATCAAAGATTCACTTTCAACAAAGAGGAACTAGTTATCTGCATGTTGTTGATCATCACAGCAATACCACACTGGAAGAACCGGTTCTCGTCCGATCACCGAAGCTAAGCAGTGTTGGGCGCGGTTAGTACTTAGATGGGGGACCGCTTGGGAACACCGCGTGTCGTTGGCACGTAAAACTTCGTGCTGTCCCTTTTACCAACAAACCAGTTTTCTGGGAAGCGCTATGAAAAAAAAATGTGGCCAATGGCTCATTGTGTGTATTTAGGAAGCGATTGATTTCCTCTCTTACTGTTTGGATGTTAAGAGCTGAACTGTCAGGAGGAACGGTATTCCGCTGTGATTAGAATGTCGATGCAAACAACCCTGCCTGACGGTTAGTGCTGCGCTCAGCGACATTGTCAATCGTTACCACCATCTCCTGACTTTATATTTGCCAGAAAGCAGATTGATTTCATGTCGGTGCCTGGTCAGATTTCAGCCAGCCGCTGCAGAAGTCGCTCATTGCAAAATTGATCAACCATTTCGGCAATTATTTTGCTGAGGTAGTTGATATTCAAGTGCAGTGGCTTGTAAAACAGATATTTCTTCCCATACCTATCAAAAAACATCATCACAAAAATCCACTGACAGTTTCTCGGAAACGCGCGTGCCATCCGATTGAGCTGAAACTTTCAGTATACATTTGTATAAAATATTGTGCAAAATAGGTCAAGGTCTCACCAAACGTTAATTATCTTTAACTTTTTGCGCTGGTGGCCATTCTAGTGATATTTTTAATATCCCTACAATTCTATCGAACGTGTTTCAAATGTAAAATTATAAAAATTTGAAACCTTTTGAATTGCGATTACTTTTGACATAGCTTTTAAACTTACAACATATATTACTGTTACCAAGCTGTAGACTTATGAAGTTTTTTTATGAGCGTACTGGTAACCCTGTAGCTATGACAGGCACTGAAAGTAAAAACATTCAATTCATCAAGTCTCCTGAAATATGTTCGCTTTAAAAAAAAAGTACTTCATATACAAATCCAATGCTTTGTCTACACAGCCAAAATAAGACATTTAAATTCCATTTGAAAATTTGAAATATCGAAAAAGAACGGTGACCTTTTGCCAATTTACCTATATTTTTAGCATCAGAAAATTCTGTTCACGAGAACTCACGACCCTGACTGAAATTCACAGAATGTATTCGTTTTGAGGTTTTTAGTACAACCAGGCCTGACATAAGCGATTTTGAAATAAGGGTAACCCAATGGAAGTGGTGACATCCTAAAAACAATCACTTGAAAAAAAACTGCTTCTTGCCCTATAAATTCTGATTCAGTCACCATATTTTGACAACATTTACACAGTAGTTCACTCTAAGGGTACGAGCAAAGAAATCGGTCTGAATCGATCTCGTTGCTACTAGGCGTGTTTTTTTGCTCCGATACAGAGCAGAGTACAACTATGCCGCAAAAACAACGATCTAGTATAAAACAGAAGTGCATTCGCTAAGACTGACATAGGTTGCTGTATTTGCTGTGGTAGCACTCTACAGCTGAAAATAAAGGGAGAAAATAACGAATATACACTATCACAATCGATAGAAAATAGAAAAAGAACTAACAGAAAATTACTTCTTTTAACTTTCTACACATTATGAGAGCTTTTTCTAATTTCGTAACTACCAAACCATTCAACATAACCATGAAAAACCCAAAGCCACCTCACAGCAAAAAAGACAACTTCTCATGAGCTTTTCTTTTTTCTATCAGCACATTCTACACTTCAACACGTGAACTACAAATGAGGCATAGAATTTCTGTACTAGTGAATTCACTGGTGCAAGAGTGTTGTTGTTTTCAATGCATATACTCTTCTCTCTGCTGGATAGAGGAGCAAAAAAACACGCCATTTCTGCTTTGGTCGTTGCTTTGACATGGAAATATGTGAACCGTTTCAGCGCGTTGCTCGACTCGACGCTCTCGTCGCTCCGCCATGTCCATACCGTAAGACAAATTTGGTAAAAATCTGGTTTAAACATTAGGTTGGGGCTGCCAGCTACGGTAATTTTGGGGTCTTGAATTTTAAAAATTTGCTCAGCAAAATAAAGCTTTTCGCCCTATAACTTCCACTGCAGTCATGAAATCAAAGCAAAATTCATATGGTAAATGGGCTTATTGTGGCCAATATTCAGTAGAAATCTGGTTGAAAAAAATTGATAGGGTTTGCCAACTTTGGCTATTTCTGTATTTTTTTCCACACCCTTGGTATCATAAAATTTTCAAATGGTAAAAAGACATGGTAAAATCTTGCAGTGATAACAAACAACAAGTATTAAGATTTCGATTATATTAAAATTTTTCAGAGTAGTCACCCAAATGTTCTTTGTACTCCTATAACTTCCAACGCAGTTATCGGATCCAAACGAAATTCGCAGGGTAGGTTGACTTCAACTTGAAGCAGATATATTTTTGGCTTTGGAGCCAGCAAAGGGTTAGAAGCACGAGTCTCCTTTGTATCAATGACGTTAATTATTAATATGACGAAAATGTACAATGAAAATAGGTAACCAAAATTTTCGATATTTTTCGGAGGGCAACCCGAAACATATTTTTTTCGATGAAGTCACCAGATAAAAACAAGATTCAAAGGGTGGGTTGATTGATGGGAAGCCATTGTGCTTGACTTTTGGTTGCAGTACTGGTAAAGTGTTGCAATGTGATGTTTTCAAAGTTTTGTAGCAAAAGCAACTGACATTCAATATATAAGTAGTAGTGTTTTATTCTCCTAAATTTTGAAATTCATGGAAGTGGTGACCCTGAAAACCTTTCCACCCTATGGGTTTCAATCCATTCTTGTGATCCAAGCGATACATAGCCCTCGAAACAGGCTGTTAGAATATGCATGCAAAATCTGCATGATTTCTTTACTGCTGATCAAACAATAGTGTTTCTAGTGGTTCTGATGCACTAGAATTTTCATATATGTTCTAAATATATCATGAAGATTTTTAAACTCGCATTCCGCAATATATATGACTCTGTGAATTATCCCAATATCTTAAGTTTTACCATTAGTTAAAATGATCTGAGTTTTATACTTGTTACTTATTTCTTCCTTTATAGGAATATTCTCAAGACGTCCTTCATCAGCCGAATGAACCGTTGGCTTTGAGGTGTCAACGTCCCCTTCGACATTAAACAGGATTCCTAAATCGGAATTTGAGTTGGACTCAGTTTTGCTTTTACATCAAATTGGTAATAACAGAAGCCATCGCTGGTGCCTTGGAGATTTTTCCAAGACATTTTGCATGCAAAAATTTAACTGGTTAATGATCAGAGTAAGCTTTGAATCTATTTCCATATAAATATGGTCGGAAGTAGTTTACCGCCAATTTTATGGCGATATGGCTAAAAAAAAATCCTTATTAGTTGTCGCATAATTCCTTTCATGCGCTTTTAGTGTGCGAGACGCGTAGCAAACAGAGTGTCTTTCTTCTGAAAGTACAACTGCTACCGCAAAATTAGATCTACCAGTAGGCTCTTATAGCCGGACATTCTCCCAGCTGTAGAAAAAAGATTGTGCGGATTTAATTACTTTTGTAGTTAGTCTAATTTGAAATTCGAATGAAATCTCCACTCAAAACCACTACGGACACAGCAATTTAGTAGTCTACCACTAGCTTCGCCGGCCAAGTATTAAAAAAACTCCTATGCGGAGACCAAAAATGCACCCTGAAACCAATCCACAGACAGCATATTTGGTAACAAAGTTCGCATTTTTACGGAATATGCTCCTACCAGATATCTCTGTCAATGGGCTGTTCTAATAATCAAATAAGCTTATTTGAAAACCCCGGTCCATTATATGACACGATTTTCCCAAATTCGATGCTAATGAAAACAATTCCAGTTAAACTACCATTTCTATATTAAACTTAAACGTAAAGAATGCTTGGCAACTTACCTTTTTTATAAAATAAGTCGGTGTTTCAGGCAAGAAAAACATCGCCAAGAGCAATATCAAAGGAAAAATCAAACATATGGCGCTAAGTTGAGTCCAGCTTACAAAAGCGCCAATCACATTCGTGATCAAAATTCCAACCGTAAGGAAAAGCTGAAAAAAAGTTCCCAACTGTCCACGAATACTTTTTTCTGCAATTTCAGATATATACATTGGAGCTACAACGCAAAAGCTCCCAGTCGATATACCTGCCAATGATGCAGATTATTTATTGGTAATATGGCAAAATCAATTACCTATAAGAAATCTTCCTAGATATAACATGAATGCAGAATCAGCAAACCGAATAATGATCCAGCTGATAAGAAATGGAATATCCATTATAATCGCCGTGTTTTTTCTTCCGATTGTGTCTGCGACAAAGCCTGATGGTAAAGCCCCGAAAATTGCTCCAATAGCCAACAGAGACCCGACCCAAGATGCTGCAAATTGAAATCGAGTTTATTATAAGAATTATGTTTATGATTGGTTATGTCAATGCTATGTTTATTCTTTTCAATATGAATGCGTTATATTTCTATGACTCTTATATCTACAGCCTATTTATTTTCAAATGCATCCCTCACAATGGTCTAACGAAATTTCAAAAATTTCCTTATATGTCTAGAGGATACATTGCAATGCATAAATAAATTTTTGTCTCTTTAATATTTATTAGTTTCTTCAAATGAACTGCAATTTGAAATAATCAACAAATTTTAATTTATATGTCATACTTCTTCCACCTGATGTGTTCAATGGATCGAACAACACGAAACTTCCTACTTCACGTCATTCTCCATGAAGCAGAATTAAAGAGAGATATGACCAACAAATATAAAGATATGTTAAGAAAAAGACCCAGGGAAAACAAAACAACGTGCTGTAGTTTTTCGTTTTTGTAGTTCTTCTGTAGTGAACACTTAATTTTAAAATATATTTTTCTTTCTCTGTCTCTCTTATTGTGATTCTTCGCTCTTCATCGAGCACGGTTGTGATAATTGAAAGATTAGTGTTCTCTTCGAATACCGTAGAGGTTCAAGCGATGCGAGGATTGTTTTCAATGCTAATACGAGCGCCGAGAAATCACGGATCCCTTCTTTGCACCGCGCTGCGATCTAAAGTATCCGTTCCAAATGCTTTAGCCAAAGCAGCATGAGTTTAAATTTTCTCGTTCGTCTTCAGCCAGATTTTACGGTACTCTAACTGCCCGGAAAAGTGCACATCTAATGCCAATTTAACTGGCGTTAAGCAAAAATTTTCAATTTCAATCGACCTGTTAGCTCTCCATAAAATCCTTTGGTATTGAGCGTCTTCTGTATGTACATTGATATGTCGGTACATTTTTGCTATATCTGCTGCAAAAGCATATTTATACCACCTCTATCTCCTAAGTACTGCAGTTAAATCGTTTTGTATAACCGGTCCTGTCATCAAGATGTCATTTAAGTTTTCCTTGAGGCATCGAAAACCGCACGGCAACTAGTGGTACTGTCTTCTCTGCGTACAGCATGATGAGGAAAATCAGATGCTATGCACATTTTTTGCCATTCTTCAAACTGTTTTCTTTTGCCATTGTTTAAACAAATATTCATTAAGGGGTTTCGAATATTATTCCTTTCAGCCTACATCTTTTTCAAAGCGTCGTTCCAAAGCTAGAAAGCTTAACATAGCAGTGCTTCGCGATTGTCCCAACGCATGTTTGGCTTCTTTGGCCGCCTCCATTAGCATATTTCCCATGGCATAACATTTTAAATTGCTAATGGAGGCGGCCTATGGTATGCCATATTTGATGGCATGCCATAAATGGTAGGCAATATGGTATGCCATTTGCTTGGCCATCTGCCTGGCAATATTTTGGCAGTTCTTGATTTTCAGAATGTCGTTGAACCGTGGTCATGCTCTGTTTCTTATAAAAAAATTCATAGCGATTTCAAGATCTCGTTCACTGAAAAAAATCCACATGGCGCCCAGAGCCATGTAACATAGCGCATTATTTTTGGTCCCATACGCCATGTACATAGCACTCTGAGCCATGCAATATGGCTCCCAGCGCCATAATATCAGAATCTACATAGCGCGTGGTCCCATGTAACATGGCGCAGCATTTATGGTCCAACACGCTATGTACATAGTACCCTGAGCCATGCAGTATAGCTCCCAGCGCCATAATTACATGGCGCAGAAATTATGGCCCCACACGCTATATTACATAGTGCCATGAGCCATGTAATATGGCTTCAGTTGTTACTGCAATTATAACACGCAGCCATACTAGGTGAGGAGATGTATAAATATCAGCAAGTGGCATTTGAGTATATCCATACATGACAATGTATGTCAATGATCTCATGAAATCGTATTGATATTCACTATGATTTTGCTACCTGCTATTGATTTTAAACGTAATGACAACTGTCCGAATGATAGACTTAACTGATAAATTCAACTTTGCAGGCGTATTCAGAATCGTTTAATATATTTGACTAAAGTCCCCCACGCGATGTAATATAGTCCCCCACGCCATGTAATATAGTCCCCCACGCCATGTACTATAGTCATCCACGCCATGCACTATAGTCCTCTACGCCATGCATTATAGTCCTCCACGCCATGTACTACTATAGTACATGGCGTGGAGAGCTATAAGCATAGCGTCTGCTCCTATGTACTTTTCGCCATGTACTATGGCGTGTGGCGCTATATTTTATCACAATCCCCAAATCGACTATGTACATGGCGCCAGAAGTCCATAAATTATGGTGTCTGGCGCCATGTGTTTTTTCAGTGTTCAGCAATCAAAATAATCTACAGAATTTGAAATTGTGGGAAATTGCGAAAAAGTCGAATTTTGATGCGGAATAGTGGAATTATGTACTTTTTTTTTTATATAAAAGAGAAATAATTTAAATTTTGAGTGATGTTGATGATTGGCGGATATTTTAAATCACTTCTATCGCACTCCCATTTGTATTCCAGCAAATTATATAAAAGTAACATTTTTGTCTGAAATTTGATCCGCTTATACAAAAAGTAATATACAGGGTGTGGTAGATAAGTAATGAGACTGGCCGCCGCGCGGCGCCCCAGTCGCTCGCAGGGCGGTCTCCACCTGCAGGTCTCGTGGTGGGGGATCTGAGCTAACAATAGAACCGGTTCCCAGTCGCGTCTGAGCTCTGGCGTAGTGACGGTCGAGCTTCGCGTATTACGTTGTTTGTGTGCCCGTGACACTTGTGAAAACGCTGAAGATGGATCGTTCGATAGAACAGCAGTATGCAATCAAATTTTGCTTTCGCTTGGGCAAAACTGCTTCGGAAACTTTTGCTATGATTACGGAGGCCTTCAAAAAGGACGCCCTATCAAGAGCTCAAGTGTTCCGGGGGTTTAATGAATTTAAAAACGGGAGGGAATCCGTTGAAGACATGGAACGATCTGGACGCCCTTCAACGAGTCGTGTGGATGAAACGGTGGCCAAAGTGAAAGAACTCCTGGACTCCGACCGTCGTTTAAATATCAATCGTGAATAAATTTACGGTTCACCAAATTGTTACGCAAGATTTGATGATGAGGAAAGTTTGCGCAAAATTGGTTCCCCGAGTGCTCACCGCCGAACAAAAGCAACGACGAGTGGACGTTTGCCGTGAGATGTTGGATGACTTGGAAAATAATCCAGACTTTTTAGACAACGTAGTAACAGGCGACGAATCGTGGACATTCCAATACGACCCGGAGACGAAAGCCCAGAGCTCGGAGTGGCACACACCGGCATCCCCGCGGCCGAAGAAAGCAAGAATGTCAAAGTCCCGCGTCAAGACAATGCTGATTGTGTTTTTCGACAAGCGGGGGTTAATTCACAAAGAGTTTGTCCCTCAGGGGAAAACTGTTACTGCCGAATTCTACAAAGAACTCCTTCAGCGATTGCAGAGAGCCGTCAAACGGAAGCGACAGGACCTTGCTCAACGCTGGCGTCTCCACCACGACAACGCTCTGGCGCACACAGCGTTCCTCGTGACCTCCTACTTGACCCGAATTGGAGTTGAAGTTCTGCCACAGCCACCATACAGCCCTGACTTGAGTCCTCCTGATTTCTTCCTATTTCCGAAGGTCAAAAGATGCCTGAAGGGTCATCGTTTCGACGATATTCCGAATATCCAACGTGCTGTCACGAAGGCACTAACTGGGATAACTCCAACGGACTACAGTGGGGCCTATGAAGCTTAGAAAACGCGCTGGCAACGTTGTGTCGACGCCCAAGGCGAGTACTTTGAAGAATATTAACGTTTTGTACAAATCAGATCAATAAATTTGTTTTTCTAGACTGAGTCTCATTACTTATCTACCACACCCTGTATCCTACACGTGAAGTATTCGTCAGCAGCAGAGTTTCTTCACCCTGCACTTAAAATATCTCCTTAAGGGGTAACACCTATGTGGAACGCTGTTTTCGAGGGTGATTTTTTGCATTTTTTTCCAAGGAAACTTTATATTTGATTGAAAAAATAATTACATGGCTTTATTAAACATGTTTTGAAGTATACAAATTAATTTTTACAACGTCCTAAAATACAAAATGGCGGCTGTACCAGGCTACGAGCATCAGACGATTTTTCAAAGATGCCTCAACGGCCCGCAACTTTTCGTCGTCGCAAATGGTCTGAAACACAAAAACCAAAATTTTTCTTAAAGTTTGAACTAAAAGCAAGGGAAGTACGTACGGGTTTTCAAAAATATTGAATTTTGAAAGATTGGCGTACGGTTTTGCGAAAAAAAAAAATTTGTAAAAAAAAATCGTTTAAAATCAGCCGTAAAAATGACAATTTTCAATTTATCAACAAAATCGTACGTACTTCCCTAGAAAATGATGTTGTGAAGCTTGCACCAAAATTTCAAATTGATCGGATAAAAATTGGCTGAATAATCGTGCGGGCCGTATCAAAAAATGTGGTTTCGAGAAAAACGCATTTAAAGTTTGAAAACAAAGAGCGGCTCTTTCACGTTTCTCGTTTTCGCTTTGTGGATTTATTGCCTTTTTTGTGGCAAATGTTGGTCTACTACCTGTCATACTGAATGGTAATTTACTAATGAGAAAAGTCGCTAACGGATAACTGTGGTAGGTATAAGGACTTTGGAGCAGAGCGTGCCATACGCGCGCCGTATAGGCCCCGACCGCACGGTGGGGCGTCCAACGTTTATGCTCATAACTCGGGAAAAAAAATTTTATTTTTGAAAATAACTTAAGACGTTATTCTAGACATGTTTCCCTGCCATTTTAGCAAAAACAAACAAATTGAATTTTTTGAAATTTCTACATAGGTGTTACCCCTTAAGAGCAGTGATGGACATTTACTACATTTGTAGTAGATCTGCTACTTTTTTCTGCATTTTTCTGAATATACTACTCTACTACGTAGCAAATGATATCTACTACTTTTCCCAAGGAACTAGTTTTTAATGAAGATGGCACTGATGAAACTTCGGTGCACTATTAAGCATTAACTGAAGCACATCTGCGATAAGAAAACGCTGAGCGTGTCGCAACTACTGTAAAAATGCTGAGCAGTGTTTTCGCTGTTCGTCTGGCTAAGTTCTGAGAATTCAGAAAAAGTAGTTGTTCTCGGTTTTTTTTATACACTATATATGTATATGTCTAATTTCTACTACTTTTTTTAAACAATAGGTTAGGTTAGGTTAGCTGGCTGGCACAGGGCCACACATAGACCCAATTGGTCCGTAGTGATACCAGATAAATGGACCCGGAGAAGGAAAGTTCAGTCCAAACGGCCATCGAAGGCCCCGGACTTTTTTGCGAACTGAAGTATGTCCTTCAGCCTCTGCTCCGCCACATGTGAGAGATCCACCAGCCAGGGCTCACTGAAGCAGCGCTGCCTGGTTCTCCCCAGTGCCGGGCAGTGGCACAGAAGGTGCTGGATTGTTTCAGAGACTCCCGGCTGTTGACACTTCCTACAGATGTCGCTGGTTAGGAGTCCCATTTTCATGGCATGAGCTGCTACAAGACAGTGGCCAGTAATGATGCCCACCAGCATCTTGCAGTCAGTTCGCGTTAATTCGAGCAGGTACCTAGTAGCTACGAGATTGTACGATCCCCACATGATTTTGGTTAGCTTACATGTCTGGGTTGCACGCCACCTGCACGTAGCAACTTGCATCATATTAGAGTCGATCGAGTATTTGATTGTTTGGATTGGAGTAGGAATGTTAACTGCGCCTGACAGGGGAAGGCTGGCTCCGTGCTTAGCCAGCGCGTCCGCCCTCTCGTTTCCTTCAATGCCCTTGTGACCAGGAACCCAGAAAATCCTGACTCTTCTGTTGTTGCCCAGTCTATTCAGGGCCTGAATGCAGTCAAGTACACTCTTCGATTTGTATGTGTAAGACATCAGTGCTTTAACCGCCGCCTGACTGTCTGTAAAGATGTTGATTTCTTCATTTGTGGTATTTCCGGCGTATGCTAGGTCTGCGGCTTTACGTATCGCAAAAACCTCCGCCTGAAAAACACTGCAGTGGTTAGGAAGCCTAAAAGCTGCTTCCATAGTTGCATCTGCGGAAGAAGTTGCAGCACCCACTCCGGCAGCCGTTTTAGAGCCGTCAGTGTAGATACTAAGAGTTGTTGCGCCCATTTGCCGATTCCACTCCTGCCCATCCCCCACGATCGCTTGATATCCGCGCTCGAAGCACAAAGTGGGGACCAAGTAGTCGGTGCTACCTGTGTACCCCCGCTCAATTCTGCTGTGACCAAAGGATCGTGACTCAAAACAATATCTGCTACACATTTATTCATCCCAATGCCCATCACTGCTTAAGAGCATTGAACGCTCAGATACAGCGCACGTCCTTTCCGCTCATAGGCATTTTCGAACGGATATCCCATTCCGATGCATTTTGTTCAGTGGATGGCCACGGTACTGTTCGACGAAGTGAACAGCTGCCGCCAGAAGCCACGATATTAGAAATTTCCCTTTTGGATACGCCCTATTGAAAGCAAATCACAGTCTATGTGTTTGTAAACCAGATCGCCGCTCAAATTTGTATGGTTACACGAAATCGGGATTTTAAACCGGTTTTATCCGATTTTCGTGTAGCCATACAAATTTATCGGGCACACACACATATAAACGCTTCGTACAAAACCGGTATTCGCAAATCAAGCTCATGAGGAGCTTCCGTGCACGTACACAGTCTGCGCACACATGCATGGAAATCGGCCGAAAGCTCACGAATTCCAGTATATTCCAAATCCCGATTTGGGAACTGCTGTAAATTCGCTCATTGCTAACGAAAAATGCTTTGCAGGCCTCTTCTTCTGCTGTAATCACTGGTTTTGTATTGACCTCCTTTAGCTCACAGAATTTTTTAAGTTGATTCCTTCTCGTAGTTGACTTCAACTTTGTAGTTTTGGAAATTATTTGCGATTTGCGAGTCTATTTGACCAAATACGACCCAGCCTATTTGTGAGTTTTGTGCCGTCAGACTCGAATCTAAACGTCGCAATTCCCCGAAAATGATTCAGGCAAAGACATCGACACCAAGAATTATTTGCCCAGAATCGGAATAAGAATCGGCAAGATGAATTGACTTAAACTGCTGTCAATCAGAGATATGAAGTGGTTTAGTTCGCATTAAATTAGTTAGTTTGTTAAAAATTATCACTTCACAACCTAATGTGTCCTTTGCTCGCATAACTATGTTGACACTAACCACTCCTTTCACAATAGTACCTTCCAATATTCCAATTCCAGTAATAGTAATTTTTGTCCTTTTACGTTTTATGCCTAATTGTTTTACCGTATGGTCTGCGATTCCTAATCCTGGAGACCTAACAAAGTGACAGGTCCAATTGGTGTATTCACCGCCATGAGAACTGTTGCCAACAAAACTTCGCATCTGCTTGTTACATAGAGGATATTTATGTTAACGTGATGGTAGCCCTGTAGCTACGGAAGGAACTGAGAGTGAAAATCTTCAAATCATCAAGTCTCCTAGTAATTTTGCTCTGTTTAGAAAAAAAAGCAACTCATATTTAAATTCTATGCTTTGTCTACACAGGCAGGGTAAGACTTTGAAATTCCATGTCGGGGAAAGAATGGTAACCCTTCTTCAATTTACCTGTATTTTTAGCATTAAAAAATTCTGTTCACGAGAACTCACCACCCGATAATCAGATATAAATGAAATTCACAGAATGTATTTATTTTGTGTAGGACCAGGTCTGATAGGTTTATCATTTTTAAAGACTTTCATCAGAAGATGCTTGAAGTCCTGCAAGTAAGGTAAAAACATAGCTGGAAGAGGAGGCAGCTTGTCGTATGGCGTTCGATCCGGAGCTAACTAAATTTTATTTACCTTGATTATTCAAATATATTTATGTTATCAACTTTTGCTAATATAGTAATTATGCGGAGAATGTTCACAAAAAATCAATGTACATATAATAAACCGGTAAAATATGAAAATCAAGTTTTGCTTAAATTTTTGTGACCAGTTTTTGCGACAAGTTGAAACAGCATATTATTTTCATACTTAATTTTGCCACTGCCATATATCATCATTATTAGCATATGTGTTTTAAGAGCGTTTATATCATGTAATTTTCTTAACTATTTAAAAGAAGAGTATTTATTTTGGAAAAATTCAACACTGTTGAACAAGTTTGTTTTTGTTCAATTTGGAACAATTAATAACGATGCTTTTATTTACCTTGGTCGGAAGTCAAAAGCAAAACCGACGACGGAGCTGTTTCGTTCATACTTTGTAATAAGTCAGGTGAAATTTCAAGTTGAGGGATGACAGGTGAAGTCCACGCAAGTGCAGTGCCTGCAGAAATCGCACCGAAGCAAACTAGAATTGAAAGTTATTCAAACATTAAAATTTGAAAGGATGAATTTGAATGGAATTTACCGAATATAGCTGCTACATATTGCATATTTTTGGAAGTTCTACTTCCATGCAATGGATCGTAAAGCATAGGATTCCTTGCGTCTGTCTCCCCATCACTTCCATTAGAGTTCTTAGCCATGAAGGCAAAGTGGAGAGCAATCGTGCCAAATAAATAAAAAAACAATTATTTTTAGTGAAAACAAACGCAATCTAATAATAGTTATAAATGCTTTGTGATATGATTATACTATAAGCTAAATTTCAATTGATTAGAAAATGTGAATGGCAGTGAGTTTTTCATTGCACTGTCTTAATTAACTTCACCTACCTACGACTTTCAAATCATACATTTTATTTTCTTCATCTAAAATGACTTCTTTTGATAGTTTATTTCAACCAACTAACTAGCAAAGACATACACTTTGAACAAAAAATAAAAAAAAAAATTTATCAGCATATTCTATGGTTCAGCACGTCCTTTGAGGAATAGAATTTCTGTACTAGTGAATTCACTGGTACAGGAGTGTTGTTGTTTCCAATGCATATACTCTATTCTCTGCTGGAGAGAGGAGCAAAAAAACACGCCTAATGTAATCAAGCTGGTTTCTTCTCAGTAAACTTGACGAAGGGGGTCAATTGACTCTCCCGCAAAAGCTTTCCAAAGCCCTCATCATGAACTCAACAACAAGCCTAGAAACCATGCAGATACCACAACGAGGACCATGCAAACTTAAACGACTTGACGATTTGAAAATATTTTTTATGATTTATTTTTTATTCTCTGCTTTGATAAGCTTTAGAGACGATATACGTTGTCTATGCAGAATTATAGACAAGAAGGGAACCATGATCACAAATCAATAACCTTTATGAATAAATTATTTCGATGGATATAAGTCGAGGATGTTTAGATTTGTCACAATTAACGTAAAAAAACATTAATGATCTCCAACTGCAAGTGGTCACATCAGTCAAGTATGCACTGTGAGCTGGTCTCTGGGCATACTTTCGAAACCACTTAGTCAAGAAAAAAAATTGCCAATACAAATTTTTCAGTTTTAATCATCTCGCAAAAACAATTCCACATTTATTTTATGCTCGAAGAACATTAGCATTAAAGCACTTTGGCCAAAATCATATTTATATATATATATATATATATATATATATATATATATATATATATATATATATATATATATATATATATATATATATATATATATATATATATATATATATATATATATATATATATATATATATACATATATATATATATATATATATATATATATATATATATATATATATATATATATATATACAGATATATATATATATATATATATATATATACATAATATATCTACATATATATATAATATGTATGCATAAATTTATTTATTTGTATATTTATATATATATATATATATATATATATATATATACACATAATATATCTATATATATAATATGTATGCATAAATTTATTTATTTGTATATTTATATATTTATATATATATATATATATATATATATATATATATATATATATATATATATATATATATATATATATATATGTATATATATAAAGCTTGAGTAGTCCAGAGCACTGGCCTCTTATGTGTGGGGTCTCTGGATCCAATCCACATTCGGACAAGATACCGCGCACCAAGTATGGAGTTCATCTATCTCTGAATAGGTATCTTGAATTAACCAGGGGTAAAGTGAGTCGTGGAACTAATCACTCCACACTTGTATTCACATTGATTGTAAATTTGTGATGGAGCTCTCTACCAGCTTCAATCCCTAAATCCAAGAGCTGTCGTGGGATTACTTAACTTAACTTTATATATAAAACCGTGTAACCGAGTCGTACCACTAATCTGTATTCGATAAGATACATTTAATTTCATAAAAAGTAATAATGCTCAATAATACATATATTAAGATTGTTACAAATTTCACTAGTATCCATCCACTTTTTAAATTTCTGGTTTGATCTCACTCCAATATTGAAGAATTTTTTTCCAAATTTCTTCTTTACTAAAAGGACATAGAGCTTTGGCCTTTCTATCAAGCTCGTCCCACAAAATTTCGATAGGAGATAAATCCGATAATTTGGTTGGCCATACCATCCATTTAAGTGCATTAGTCCTTTTCAGTTCGTTCAAGAATGATCTGCACAAATGTAATAAGAGCTTCGAATCATTGTGCATGAATTGAATTGAAATTGAAATGAATTTTTCACCCAAAAGTCTAATTTCTGATGGCACAGCATGCTCCTCAAACACCTTCTTGCATTCTTCTTTTGTTAACCGATTGCTAAGTCTCACAAGGTCACCAGTGGATCATCTACCATAACAGCCCAATTCATGTTTAACTGGAGGCACGGCACAGCTATCTTGCTTCCTCTCCCCGGTACGTCGCTGAACAACCACACGCTTGCTGGGTTCGAGGATTTCAAATTCGGACTCCAAGTCCATATGACCTTTTTCCACTGATCCAAAGTCCAATCTTTGTGTATCTTTGTCCAATTGAAACGTTTTTTTTCTGATTTGAAAGCCAAAGGAAAGGCTTCCACGCTGCTGCTTTTCCTGATAGACCAGCTTTTTTCAGACATTTTTTCACAGTTGAAACAAATATGGGATTTGGACGGTACCTGTTGATTTCATTTGTTATTCCGCGGCCATTAGGCGTTTGTTCTTATTTATGTATTTATTTATTTATTTATTAATGTCCAAATCAACAGAACAAATCCAATTATAGATTAGACATAACAAAAAAAAAGAAAACAAATATATATATATATATATATATATATATATATATATATATATATATATATACAAAGAAAAATTAAAATTAAGTGAAATTCAGAAAGGAAAAGTAATCAAAAGCAAAATCGACCGAAAAAAAGATACAACAAAAGATTAAATTATGACATATTTCATGTACCTGATAAAACGTTATTTTTTAAAATATTTTTATACATAGCTAATGTTCGAGGCAGAGGACCAAGGTTAAGGTTAAGGCTGTTTGCTTGTTAAAACTATTCTCTATTATCTTCTCTATTATCTCTTAAAGATGTGTTCTTCTTCATTCCGTAGCGAATTCTATTGACAACACTGCCCATTTCTTTCTTCTTCTTAACGATTGCCCAAACAGTGCTCTTTGATTTTTGAAAACGGGCCTAACCTGCTCCTAAGAATACTTCTCTTCACCAGCAGTGCAAACCGCAGAACAGGTCTCCACGGATAATTAACGACGTTTTGGCATATAAAGGCGTCAAACCTTATCCAAATCATTCAAATAACGAGTTAAAACTATTACTTCAGGTTTAACACAGGAAATCTTATTTCAGAATTAAAAAGAACAGCTAATTTTTAATGCCAATCAGTATATTTAATGTTTTTCAAATGTTTTTTTGAATCCCTAAATTGGGCTACAAAAAAACCTTTCACCAATTTCGTGAATTCTTCAGAATCCCATAACTCGACAACTAAATCTCATTGAACAAAAATTTATGTATCTTTGTCTATATCCTCTTACAATTATGCACAGCATGAATGAAATTCAGAATCTCGACTTCTTTTCGTTGTCCCCATCATTATGCAAAACAAAGCAACAAATTTTCAGGAGGGTGGATGATTTGAAGAATTTTTTTCAAGTACCTGCCGTAGTTACAGGGTTGTTCGCCTAGTCTTCACAGTCTTTGTGTGTATAGTTTTAGTCAACTTTACAGCATTCTGCAGATTTCACGATATTCCAATATTTCTGGCAGGAGCTACTAAAACTTGAAAAAAAAAATTGCCTACTCTTAGGTACACAGCGCCCACATAGGGTCCATAATTTCGATCTCTTTATAATAAGCAAGCATCAACCATAATTAATGTTCATTCTCGTTACTTATTTTGAACAAAGTTGAACTCTGAATAGAAATATAGGGGTGCCTGAAAATTCACTTAAGTGCTCGCTGCCGCCAAGGAGTTTATAATGTATATATATATATATATATATATATATATATATATATATATATATATATATATATATATATATATATATATATATATATATATATATATATATATTATATATATATAAATTTATATATATATATATATATATATATATATATATATATATATATTTATATATATATATATATATATATATATATATATATATATATATATATATATATATATATATATATATATATATATATATATATATATATATGTATATATGTATATATATATATCTCTCTTTATACATAATATATCTATATATATAATAAATATGCATAAATTTATTTATTTAATGATTTTCCAATTGTGCTACAGATACAGTTACAGCGTCAAAGAATTAAAATGAAACATAATAAATTAATCAAGTAATTTAAGACTAGCGACAAAAAATAGAACTAAGGTTAAATTGCAATTGAAGATAACATTTTCAATAAATTGAATTCTAAATATGCGGGGGAAGACCAAGCGTAAGAGCATTGTGGATTCTAGGAAGACGCTTCAAAGGCGAATGATGTGCATTGTGCAGACAGAATAGAAAAAAAACCTCTGATGGTCGACTAGGATGACTAGGTTCACGTCTGGTTATCTGCCAACCAAGATATGTCAAAAAAAAGCCTTGGCATAGTTTGAAAAGAAAACATTCATCGAGGAACAATCTACGAAATTCAAACGAGCACATATGAAGGATGGAAAGACGAGAGGATTAGAGAATATATGGGTTGCTGATAGCGAATCCAATCCCGGGATCCCGGATCCCGGGATCCCGGCCAATTTCTGGTCCCGAAAATCCCGGGATTGATGACTTCGAATCCCGGGATTTTCGGGATCAGAAATTGGCTGGGATTTCGGGGCCGGGAGTCAAGCATTATCGGCAATCAAGTTACAGCAAGACTCGAAAAGTGCAAATAGAATCCATATTTATGAGAAAACAATTAGCTCACATCAAAATGCGTAAAGAATAGAGCAAAACAAACCGATGTAACAGCTAACAAGACAATACAAAGGGGTTTATAAATAAATAAGTATGGACTTTTTCGCATTTAGTGCATTCGTTACATCGAATGATTTGAGGAAATTAATAGTAGCGAATGCATACACAGATTTACCAAAATCCTTAACAACAATCAAAAAAAGGTTGTTGGATAAAGAAAATAATAAAAAATAAGATATAACAGGCTAGTATCTCAAGTGAACGGTTCTGTTTGATGTTTGATTAATGGACCTTGACTGCAAATAGGCGCTATATAAATATAAACATCTACTTAGTAAATTCTTACTGGAGCTTGGTGCGAGTAAGAATATCAATGACAGCTGGAAACTACCTAGATATGAGTTTAATGTTTCTCTAGGAAATGACATTGTTACCATCGTAACTGATGGGTCAAACGAAATGCGAAAAGTAGGCAGACTAGTTGGTACAGAGCAACATATTTGTTTGGCGCATAGCATCCACTTGGCAGTTTGCGATGTTCGCTATAATATGAGGTCCATTCCAGATTAAAGAGTTGATGAAGCAGCTGATAGTCTGAACGACGACCACGAAGATTTGAATGGTCCTGAATCAGCTAACTACGTTGAAACCGGTCGCCTGCAAGACACGCTAGATCAGACGAAGGACATCAGCGCATGCATAAAGAAAGTTCGTTAGGTAGTTTTATATTTTAAAAAAGGTCCAACGAAAAATAATAACGATCTTTAAAACTATGTCGGATCCGAGCAAGGCATTTAACTGTCTCCTTTAAATGGATTGTAAAACAAGATGAAATAGTCTCTTGACAATGCTCGAATAGTTTCCCATTTTGAAAAATAGTATACATTAATAGGCCTGCAATATTCAGAGCAATTAGAAGCAACAGAGTTTGATTCGATTCAGAAAATTATTGAAGTTTTACTCCCTGTAAAATTGGCTGTGGCGGCCTTTAGTCGCAGAATTGCAAATTTATGCACTGTTAATACTTCATCAAGATTTGCATTTAGGCTGTTAGGAGAAAAACGGTCTATTCTTCTGAATGCTATGAAAATTGCAATATTGGACCGAATAAAAGAGCGTCAGTGTACCGAGCTATCTGGTATGCTAAGCTATCTCCAGAATCCACATTGTACCAGCGAAAATTTACCAGGTGAAATAAAATCTCTATTTTTGAAACCAAGCAACGCAAATATTAAAAAAAATACTTCAATGATCTAGATGCTGAACCCTATGCTTGGTAGCCAAAGAAATGAAGAGAACCCAGTAGATACCCATATTGATCAGAACAAGGTAGTCGTCAATTAACGCTACAAGAAGAGCTGCAAAAGTATGAAAATAATCAATCATGAAATGCCGCAAGAAACTAATCTAATTAAAACCATTGCAAAAGAAATGAATCTTTTCGAAAGTGGTGGCACTTGCATAGTTTGGAGCAGGCGTACCAATATTTCTCGACCGTTTCCGCGTCGTCCGAAATCGGGAACAAATTGAGAAGCAGGCTTGGAGACGATACCTTAGACGCTTTGCTATTGCTTCAATGTTACTTCCGAAAAACCTAATGAGCTTTGGCCGAAATTTTTATATGTTACTTTATTATGTATCTCAATTCTAAGAGTTGTGTTTTGTTGTTGTGGTTTTTGGTCGTGATTTTTTGTTGTAATTTGCAATAGATGTAATTCTTAATATCTGTCTTCATACTGTCAACGTTTTGGATAATTAAAATTATTGTTTTCATTTGCATCAATAATATAAATTAGTAATAATGCAATTTTTTATACAGTTTTGAGCTTACTTATTGTTGTAGTTTTGAAATGATGGCAAATTATATAATCTGTTTACTAGAAACTTGACTTATTTTGTTGTGTTGTATTTTGAATTTCAAATCCCGGGATCCCGGGATCCCGGGATTTGAGATTTTTTAATCCCGTAATCCCGGGATTGAAAATATGGTTCGGGATTGGAATCCCTAGTTGCTGAATTTAAAAAAAAGGGTGAGGGAACCTACGCTGAACTGATTCAATGGCGTCAGATAAATACTGAAAGCGAGGAAACTAGATTTGGCACGTGTATTCCAAGATATTGCGTACTAAGGAGACAAATAAATAACTGTGTATGGCCCACGACAGCAGAAGAGACCTTGTTCACGTTGGAGGGATGGTGTTGACGAGAACATTCGGAGAGTAGTGGTGCCTAATTGACTGGCATCGCCTCGTGATTAGGACCAGTGGCACAACTTGTTGATAGAGGCCAGGACTATGGTAGCGATAATGATGGTGTAATTCAAAAATGCAAGAATTTAGAACCTAATACATTTATATAAGCAGAAATGATATTAATTCATGCATTATACAAATATATGCTGCCTATTTACCCTGACCTTGCGCCTGAAAAACAGAACACTATATAAAAAAAATGGGTATCTGAATTGCATAAAGAATCCTTCATTAAAAGAAAACTCAACTGGAATGCTTGCCAGTTCAATTTCAGAAATGATTTGCTTAGTTGCTCAGCTTTCGGCACATGACAGCATATTACACAAAGCTGCTGTGCTTAATTTGCAGCGGCATTGCTCTTCAGAGTTTTTGTAAGTAGGCGGAAATACGACATTCAAAGCTAATTATTGGAAGCAACGCCAAATATTTGTTCGTAATGTATTACCTAAATTGAATAAATTGAGTGAAATCACCGTATTAACGCACATGACACAAAACAGCATAATCGAAATTTGTTCGAAAGTATTTTTCACACATCATTTTTTCAGTATATCGATATCCACTTGCATCAATTCACATTTCATAAATTCTGAAACTGAGTGAAATTGATCTCTATTACATATATGTATATTTTGCTAACCATTTAAAACAAGTGTTAGATCATTTTGTGTTAATTAAGATCTCGCAAAAATTGAATTACAGTCAATCAATATCGTTATAGTCAAAGCAAACGTAGAGCTTAAAAAGTTCTTGATTAATGTCTCAGGGCATCCAAACTATGCATATACATTTGAAATACTCCATTTATTAGGTCTGTTCGCGTACTTTCAGTCACTGAATTTTCCTGAATCATGTGGTGGGGGAAATTCAGGAAAAGTACGAAAACGCTCTCATTACATTTCCTGAAAATTGACAAACAAAAGTGTCAGTTGTCGGTTTATGAGAGAACAATAGTGACTATAAAGTCATTCTAAGCGGTGATAAATTATCGCCACAAAAATATTCGTCCTTCATAATAACATTACGCCAAAAACCGTTTGACAGTTTTCAGTATTTTTCAGTAGCTCAGACCCTACTGAAATTTACTGAAAGAGGGGAAATTTTCAGTTTTCAGTAAAACGGAGTACAAAAGCGGCTTCATTGTAATTAATTGCAATTAATCGTAGTACACGAACAGATATATTATAAGAATTAAGTTTATTATTCAGTGTTATTAGTCGGATAGGAAAAATAAAAAGCTTGATTACGTTTAGTCAAGTTATTAGTTTATAATCTAATTCAATTTAAATTTGTCGAAACTTATTGTATAGGGGATGGACGCAAGAAACTGTATTGATGCTTTCATTTAATGTACTTTTTGCCAGATTTGATTGCTACGTTTTATTATAAGATAAGTATTACATATGTTTTATCGAAATTAATATAAATCTTTTAAAATAACATTGAATAATACATTCAAAAATTTCAATTGCATGGGTATCAGCTTCTCGTTGTCTCATATTATGGAGTCACTTGCTTAATTCAAGAGGAAAGTCTTAGCCTATTATTAGTTAGTATAATAAATACGTAAGAGTATCAGAATTTTGAAGAAATCATTGATTACCTGCCACCACCGTGCCATAACGTTTACCATTCGGTCGGGGTCCATTATAGATAAATGGAAAACAAATTGTTTCTGTGGATACAATTTAATGTATTGAAGTCAAAACAACGAAATTTTGGCTTAGCAGGAACAAATATATATATTTCACAGTATTCTATTTAAGAGAGAAGCGGCTACTTAAGCTCACGAGTTGGTTTTTAAAACTAATTAATTTTAGCCATGGACTTAGTGCACGAAAAATAAATGTCGTATCGACCACCAAATGTACACGACCTATGTGTGGTTCTATTTATAAACGTTGTAGTTGCGTTGATATTCATTGCAGGCATTGTTCTACGTGAAGTATTGTGTAACTTCTTCTGCACGAAAAGTTCAGTTAACATTAAATCCAAGGAGCACGAAAACAAAGGCATGTACATTTCAATAATAATACATATATGCTTTTACATACATACACCCTTATTTGTTAGACTAATGCTAAACTTAGGAATATCAGTATGTCATTCATTTTAAATGAAGTCATTTGAATGTACCACAGATGTGAAAGAATCTGGATACGAAATGGCTATCCGTGTACCCATATGTGAGTTGGCCTTTTTTAATACACGCACAACTATGCTCTCTCACAAAAAAATCCACTCAATGCACCCCTCTCTACCGCGCTCAGCACCGGAAAGCCTTTATTTTCCACTTATTTAGAGAAATGCTATGATGTGCAGACCGGAATAGGAACGCTAGGGACGCATGCGAGAAAGGAATGCAAAATTTTCGATTGGTTAAAAAGATATTGACAAATTCACATGTAACTTTTCTAATCGTAGGGCAAGATCGCATAAAACGCGCTTATATGGTTTATATCTGAGATTAATAAGCGCATAAACCAGTTTAAGCATTTGGAGATGATTCATTTGTGATCAAAATTTGCTTGCATTAAATGTTCATGACAATGCATATACATCAAATGAAAGCAAGATGCAAGAAGCTCATATAATTGCTCAATGTTTCAACAATGCTCCCCTAACGCCGGTTTCGCCTTTTCACTCATTCGTATCTCATTCTCACACTAGTAAACAAAAGGTCAAAAATTGGGCCATTTTTCAGCCGCCATTTCTAATCCATTCTCTCTAATATCTGTGGGATGGACAAGTTAACATCTTCCCACGATGCAAAACTGCTAACGCAGGTCTACTCGCGAGATGCAATTGAATCATTGTAAAATTCCATAATTCTGTGAGAATAAAAAATGCTATTGCTGAGGCCATGGTTTTTAAAAGGCGAGCATGAAGCGTAAAAGGCCGGGTGCACTGAGTCCTGTATTTTCAAATTTTCAAAGATTATATTTTGCTCTTTTTCTTAAGCATAGTACTGAGTTCGATTTCACGTGAAATTTTCATACAAAATTTCACGTGAAATTGGTTTCGGCGAAAATTTAGCTTGAAAATAAGCAAGTTTGGTACTGTGTTCTTAGCATGAAAAGTTGCTTTGAAGTTGCTTTCGCTTTGAAAACATAGATGGCACTGAAACATGTTGTCAATCATTTCACGCCAATTTAGTTTGTGCAGTTCATTCTTTCGAGCGGAAAAGTGACATTTGGTGTTTCAATTTGAAAATGGAGCAGTGAAAATGTCTTTCCAATAAGAAAATCAATCGAAAAGTGAAATTCATGACATTTTATCCGTCAGAAATGAGCATTGTCTCTGCTTTTCTCAATTGTCAAAATTTTCGCTCGAAAGAATGACCAGATAATGGAAACATGTCAAAATTTCACGTGAACTCGAACTCAGTACCAGCCTTTATATATGGCGTCAAAAGCCGGAAATAAGTGATACGTTTTAAATATGTTAGGAAAATTTTAATGGATTGTGCAGCTGTATGTTGAAAACTCCTAAATTTCATACAGTTTCCAAAGTGCAATGGAAGTATTGAACTGATCCACGAAAATGCAAAAATTACAATAAAAAAATTGAAACAAAATTATTTTTGATTTTCCTGTGTAAAGGCTGACCTTCGTAGCAGCTCTTGGCTGTCCAATATCCATAGAGTCATGAATCATAATTCTCAGGAAATAGAAACTAAATCAGAAACAATATTTTAATCATCCATTCCTAGAAAAATTAAATCATGCAATAAATCAACCCACTAAATAGATTCCAAGTATCAATTAGTCTGTGACAAAAACCCATTAATAAATTTCAATCAACAGCCTACAATCCCGAAAATCTCAATTGCTTTCAAATCGAAAAACTGCAAAACCATAAATCATAAAACGTAAAGATGATCCGCAACGCGAACTAATTGCGCGATGCAATGTTTACATTAAGTAATGATCGAAAGTCGTAAATTACAATTCGCGAAAGTCTTTGATTGACGGATGAAGATGGGAACATGCATCTTCAATTAGAATCGGAATCAGAAACGGTATAAAAAGGGGGCATGATCTTCGCTAAAGGACAGTAGAAAAGAAGTTCAGTTAGAAGAGATTAAGAGAACATTATTGAAGAATAAGTGTTAAGAAAAATTAAAGAAGTTAAGTTCTGAGAAAACAAAAAGTGTAATGAAGATCAGAATTCGTGCAAGAAAAAAAACTGTAAAATCAATTGAATTTAAAGATAATTCTATATTTTACAAAATAAAGAAAAACGGACCAGCCGTGGTCAAGTATTTCGGGAGAAAGATAATAATTTATCCTGACTTTTATACATTAGATAATAAAGAATTCCTGTACACAAAACGCTAGAAAATAAAGTGATGTGTAAAAAACTAATTTTATGGTGTTTTTTAATATAAGAAAAGTGAAGAAAAATTTCAGTGAACATTATTGGCGCAGTCGGTAGGATGTGTCAAGTGAACTTCAATAGTGATTAAACTTTGAATTTTCGCGTGAGTTTTAACTCTTAGTGACACGAACAATAAAAAGTGAAACACCGATAAAGGTTTTCGCGAAATCTTTCTTATCCAGGCTTACTTACGTGATAAACGAAAATTATACACGGTAAATCCCGGAGAAAGACCCAACAAATTTTTTTAAAGGTTTTGACTCCGATCAAGGAAGACAAACTGATATTTTAAAAAACACCTATAATAAATAATAAATATATATAATAAAACAACAACAATAATTATACAACAAAAAATTAAAAATAAAGTGCAAAAAGCATCCAGTGTTCCAGAGTTCCAGTGTTCCAGTAAATAAGCGAAGATGACCGAAACAGGAAAACCAGGTAACAATAGTATTAATACACAAAACAGGCTTAGCATTACTTTGGATCCCGTAAAACACGCTTCGAGAATCCAGACATTCGATGGAAGTAGAGACCAGCTGAAAAGCTTCACGGACATGGTCGACGTAATGGTCCCGATCCTGCAGGCATACGATAATCCTTCACAAATAATTATTTGTAATATAATAAAAAGTAGAATAGTTGGTAGAGCTAAGCTTATTCTAGATGCAAGTCCACATATTATTAAATGGGAGGATATTAAGAAAATATTGTATGCAAATTTCTCAGATCCTAGAAACAGTACTCAATTACTAAATGAATTAAGAATAACAGAGTTCAGAGGATCAGTAATGGACTTCATAAATATTATCCAACGTAGGTTAACTAATTTAAATTTAAAAGTCGAACAGGAACAAAGTCCTAACGCGTTACAGTTGATTAAAGATAATCAAAGTGTAGCCCTCGATATCCTGAAGAAAAATATCCCAGAGCCTATGCAAACAATATTGTTCTGCCGTAACCCCGATACAATAGAAGGAGCAATTTCGGTTCTAACAGAAACAGGACACCTATACCATAGAAGGGAGTATAACCACCCCAAATCAAAAGATAAATTTAAAAAGACTAAGAATTATAATAACAGTCCAGATCAGAATCATCATCCCCAGAATAAAGAACATAATCAAAATTTCCCAAATAAAAACCATAATCAACAATTCCAAAATAAAAAACGGAAGTATTATTACCAAAACCCTCAGTACCAAAATAGAAACCAATATGATAATAACAAGAATCAGTACCATCAAAACCGTCATGATACTTATAACTATTTTCAACCAAATAATATTCCACAGGGACGCAACTATTACGATCCCAACTCCGTTCAAAATCGTATCCAAAAATTCGGACTACCTCAACCTATGGAAGTAGATAATTCTAACCAAATTGTGCATACAAATCAGGAAGGAAATTTTCAAGAGCCTGCCTCGGAACTCCTAACTTCTACAACCTCCCATATATTCGAATAGATTCCTATGGAATCCCGTTAAGATTTTTAATTGACACAGGAGCTGCAATAAGCATTATTGATCCAAATTTATGCCACCCAAGTTTGAGAATCCCAAATATTAATTCAAATATCCATACTTTAAATTCACAGATATCATATTCACATACAGTAAAAATAAAACCGTTTAAAGAAATAGGAGGAGAAGCAAAATTCAATTTTATAGAATTTAAATTCAATAGCTTTCTTAACGGAATCCTTGGAAATAACATATTCAACAACTATAAAGTAGAAATTGATTTATATAATAAATATATAAAATTTAATGATAAAAAACTAAAAATATATTACTCCAAAGAAGAAGAAGACATAGATCAATATATTAATCAAATATATTTTAATGAAACTTATAAAGAAAATAACCCATTATCGTTATTAAGGATAGATCACCTAAATATAGAAGAAACTAATAAACTCATGTCTTTATTAAAAAATTACCGGGAAATATTCTTCCAAGAAGGCGAAAACTTGACCTTTACCCACCAAATAAAACATGAGATAAAAACAACGAATAATACTGCAGTGTATACTAAATCTTATAGATATCCGTATATACATCGAAATGAGGTGGAAACTCAAATAGAAGAAATGCTTAAGCAAGGGATAATACGACCAAGTAAATCTCCATATTCATCACCAATTTGGATAGTTCCAAAGAAAACAGATGCTTCAGGGAAAATGAAGTGGCGAGTTGTGGTGGATTATAGAAAGCTTAATAGCATTACTATCGACGACAAGTTTCCTATACCCAACATCGATGAGATATTAGATAAACTAGGGAAATGTATGTATTTTTCGACCCTCGATCTAGCCAAGGGATTTCACCAAATAGAGATAGAGGAAAAAGACATCCAAAAAACCGCATTCTCAACTGACAAAGGCCATTTTGAATTTGCTAGAATGCCTTTTGGTCTAAAAAACGCCCCAGCAACCTTTCAAAGGTTAATGAACGATATTCTACACGAATACATCGGAAAGATATGTTTCGTCTACATGGACGATATCATAATCTTCAGTACTTCTCTAGAAGAGCATATCTTATCACTTAAGAAGATATTAGATGTCTTAAAATCAGCTAATTTGAAGATCCAAATCGACAAAAGTGAATTCTTAAAAAAGGAGACAGAATTTCTTGGTCATATAGTGACCACCGAAGGTATCAAACCTAATCCAAAAAAAATTGAAGCAATCCTTAATTTCCCAATTCCGAAAACAATAAAACAGATCAAATCTTTTCTAGGTTTAGTGGGTTTCTACAGAAAATTCATAAGAGATTTTTCAAAGGTAGCAAAACCTTTAACTCTTCGATTAAAAAAGAACTCTAAAATAAACCCCAGTGATGCAGATTACGCTGATGCGTTTGAGAAACTCAAACAGTTAATAGTCTCTGAACCCATTTTAAAACATCCTGACTTCGAAAAACAATTCATTCTTACTACAGATGCTTCTAACTACGCAATAGGAGCAGTACTCTCCCAAGATAGTCACCCAATTTGTTATGCTTCACGCACTCTCAATGATCATGAAACCAGATATTCAACAATTGAAAAGGAATTGCTAGCCATCGTGTGGGCTACCAAATATTTTAGACCGTACTTATATGGAAGAAAGTTCACTATCAAAACGGACCATAAACCTCTAACTTGGTTAGCTAACTTAAGGGAACCGAATTCAAAACTTCAAAGATGGAAGTTAAAACTGGAAGAATTTAATTATGATATAGAGTACATTAAAGGTAAAGAAAATTATGTAGCAGATGCATTATCTCGTACCCCAATAAAGAGTCATGAAAATATAGAACTAATAAATATGAATGAAATAAATAACGAAAATGAATTAAATAACGGTGAAACATATAATGATATTGATAATGAATCAATGAGGACATGTCACAGTGCAAATGAGGATAATATAGATTATATATCAATTTCAGAAGCTCCTCTAAACATATATAAATATCAAATAGTAATTAAAGAAGGAAGAGAGAATAGAATAAAAAAAGAAAGGTATTTCGGTAAACTTCGAACTATTTGTATCTCAAAGGAAATAAATGAAAAGTATTTTCAGTACATTTTGAATAACCATACTCCTAGGAAAGGACTAGTAGCAGTATATATCCCCAACCTCGCGATATATACTAGGTTTCAAAATGAATATTTGAAATGGAAAAGTCCCCATACTAAACTAAGAATTGTGAAATGCAATTACTTACTTTTCGATTGCACCGATAAAGGGCAAATCCAGGAGGAAATTCTAAGGGAACATAAAAGAAATAACCATAGAGGAATTGAAGAAGTATATAAGGAAATCAAAACTAAGATTTATTATCCTAAATTAAAAATAGAAATAACTAAAGTAATCAATAACTGTAATACTTGTCAACTCAGCAAATACGAAAGAAAACCAGCTAAAATATTATTCAAAAAACCACCAATACCAGAAAAACCCAGAGAAATAGTTCACATGGACATATGGTTCCTTGACAAAAACCACTTTTTCTTAACTCTTATCGATAAATTTTCAAAATTCGGTCAAGCTATACCCATAAAATCAAGAAATTGGATAGATATCCAATCCGCGCTAAACCAATATTTTGCGACCTATGGAAAACCTAAACATATTACAACAGATAATGAAAGTACGCTTACTAGTAACTTAGAAAATTTTCTCCAAAATGAGGGAGTAACTCTTCATTTTACAACCCCTGGAATAAAAACTGGTAATGCGGACATCGAAAGACTTCATAACACTCTAAACGAGCATGTACGGTTAAAAATCACTGAAACAAAACTTGCGCCATCAACAATTGATATCCAGGAAATAATGAAATATTATAACAATACAATACATTCTTCAACTAACCATAAACCAATCGAAATAAATAATGGCATAATATCTGATTCTGAATACGAAATAATAAGAAATAGAATAATAAAAAACCAAGAAAGGAATATAGAATATAAAAATAAAAACCGAGCAGATGAGGAAGTAAATCAAAGATTTATAAAAAACAAATTCAAGCGGAAGAAACATGATAGGCCATTTATTACAAAACCCAATCATAATATTCAAAATAAGAAACTCTTTATGAAAATGAAGAAATTCCAAAAATCTACCCCACAGGTTCCTACACGCTTTTCCTTGCCTTCTTAATACCAATTGTTATTGGACAACACCTTGAAATCACGGAAATTCCTCAAGGAAATGGTTACACTTTGATACGAGATCAACAGATTCAAATCATCCAAAATTTCTCCAAGGTAATACATATAATAAATTTAGAAAACTATGAATATATACTGTTGAATATTGAAATGTCCACTCCACCAGAATTAATTAATAAGTTTCCAAACATACAAATATTATTTCAAAAGATAAAGGATAAATTATTTACATTAGAACCACATAGATTCAAAAGAACAATATTCAGCCCTTATGGGTCCTTTTTGAAATGGTTTGGAGGTGTCATGAACGATAATGATAGAGAATACATTGAAAGAAACTTTGATAAAATTGAGAAAAATATGAAATCATTTGTAAACAATAATGAAAAACAAATTAAAATTAATAAACAAATAAATGACAATATTAACCTCTTAGCTAACCATATTAATAAGCAGCAAGACATTATATTACAAAAACTTAATGCGCTTAACAATGAAAATAATGATCTGAAGAAACAATTATTAGACTTAGAAACTTACCAATTATTAAAGGAAAATTTACAAACACTTATGGAATCATTAACTGAAATAGAGGAAATTGTATTACTGTCAAGACTGGAAGTTTTAAGTAGAGATATCCTCACCATGCAAGAAATTAGGACTTTCAAAATCGATTTTAACAAGTTAAAATATATCCGAATTTCAGTAGCCCAAAAAGCTAAAACAATATTAGTCATTGTCCAAATACCAAATTTTACAAGCACTCAATATTACCAATTGTCAATTGTCCCTATTCCCAATAAAGATAATTTGGAATTAGTATCACCATATTCTAAAGTTCTAGCCTCAAAAAGTAAAGTATTCGAAAATAATGCAAATAACGAAGAGAAAAAATTAGTGCCTATATGGGACATATGTATCAGTAAAATATTAATGGAACCTCAAAATTGTACCATGAAAAGAAATAATCATCCTAGTATAGAAAGAATAGCAGAAAATATAATAATAACAAAAAACCTAAATGCTACTAAATTATATCAAAATTGTAATGATCAAGACATAAGTATAAAAAACCACAATATTATCAAATTTGCTAATTGTAAACTTACCATCAATAATGTAACATTCAGCAATACGAAAGATATTATACGCAACAATGTAATTTTACCCAATGTACTCAAAAACATTACTTATAAGGAAAGTAATAATTTAACTTTGGAGGAAGTTCATGCCCGCAATATTGAAAACTTAGACCATATAAAATTAATGGAATTAGAACATAATAGAACTTCTTGGACAAGCATCTTAACTGATATGTCAATCATCCTTATCATACTTACCGCCGCAATTATCATATATTGTAAATTCTTTAAAAATAATTCAAATATAAAAGTAAACATTCAGTCAATGCGCGAGGACACGCATCCTAAGGGGGGAAGAGTCATGAATCATAATTCTCAGGAAATAGAAACTAAATCAGAAACAATATTTTAATCATCCATTCCTAGAAAAATTAAATCATGCAATAAATCAACCCACTAAATAGATTCCAAGTATCAATTAGTCTGTGACAAAAACCCATTAATAAATTTCAATCAACAGCCTACAATCCCGAAAATCTCAATTGCTTTCAAATCGAAAAACTGCAAAACCATAAATCATAAAACGTAAAGATGATCCGCAACGCGAACTAATTGCGCGATGCAATGTTTACATTAAGTAATGATCGAAAGTCGTAAATTACAATTCGCGAAAGTCTTTGATTGACGGATGAAGATGGGAACATGCATCTTCAATTAGAATCGGAATCAGAAACGGTATAAAAAGGGGGCATGATCTTCGCTAAAGGACAGTAGAAAAGAAGTTCAGTTAGAAGAGATTAAGAGAACATTATTGAAGAATAAGTGTTAAGAAAAATTAAAGAAGTTAAGTTCTGAGAAAACAAAAAGTGTAATGAAGATCAGAATTCGTGCAAGAAAAAAAACTGTAAAATCAATTGAATTTAAAGATAATTCTATATTTTACAAAATAAAGAAAAACGGACCAGCCGTGGTCAAGTATTTCGGGAGAAAGATAATAATTTATCCTGACTTTTATACATTAGATAATAAAGAATTCCTGTACACAAAACGCTAGAAAATAAAGTGATGTGTAAAAAACTAATTTTATGGTGTTTTTTAATATAAGAAAAGTGAAGAAAAATTTCAGTGAACATTATTATAGCTGCTTCACCTAGCTACTGCAAATTTTGACACTTGCTAAAGTGATGCTATGCTATGCTTTTGGAGCAGCTATAGCGTGCACCTTGAACACACCCCAGGTGTTTTATGGAAATCAGCTCCAAAACATCCGTCGTTTCAAATGTGTTTGCAACGGCCATATGAACGAAATTGAATGTTAAACTCAATTGTAACCTGTGTTCTATACTTAGAATAAATTTCAGTCTAATCCCTCAAATATCTGTGTTTTATGCAAAAAAAAATGTATCATAGGGATTTGTATTATGTAGACATAAGCGCTAATGTCACTTGCTGACATTTATACGTTCCTTCACACAGTATGGCTGCGAGTTATAGCTCATGGCACTATGTAATATAGCGTTTGGGGCCATAATTTCTGCGCCATGTAATTATGGCGCTGGGAGCTATACTGCATAGCTCAGGGCACTATGTACATAGCGTGTGGGACCATAAATGCTGCGCCATGTTACATAGGACCATGTGCTATGTAGATTCTGATATTATGGCGCTGGGAGCCATATTTCATAGCTCAGAGTACTATGTGCATAGCGTATGGGGCCATAAATAATTCGCTATGTTACATGGCTCTGCGTGCCATGTGGATTTTTTTCAGTGAATAGTTAGAAGTTGTTTTGTAAAAACATTTCGTTAGCATTAATTTAGGTTTTTGTTTTGTAACACATATCTTTCATATTGTTATGGTGAACTCGATTCATTATACTCATTAAATGTCCGTATTTTCACTGAGATGCAACCAAAACGCACAATTTATTTATAAAACTTTAGAACCGTAAAGACACCCAGCATACCAAGCGATTCACTAGCGAGTTATTAGCGAATCACTTTAACGAATATTTTATTTGAGAACGAATTCACCTACAGTTCGCTAACGATTAACTAGGACCCAAATTGTCATTCGTGACGAATCACCTTTTTCGAAGCTCTGATGCTATGGCTTTGACGATTCGATAACCTTCGCCAAAAATGAATGTGCTGAGGGTTATATACATTCGCCTTTGGTGAATATTTGTGACTCGCTAGTGACATGTGGTAGACGACTCGTTGCGAGTCGTTATAATAGGTCTGTCGCGTACTTCAGCAAACTTCACCAGTAACAGAATTTGGCAGCTGGCTTCTTTTTGCTGTAAAATTTAGCTTGCAGCAAGAGTACAAAAACGACTTTCTGCGAATCTATTTTAATATATTATAATAGCTTCAGGTACGCGAACAGACCTAATGAGTAGAAAGTATCTGTTTACAACCTTCGAGACTGCTTAGGTAAAAATATAATTTACATTTTGATCAAACTGAGAGCTGTTTTTTGGGATTCGATAAAAAAATGCAATATTTTGATAAATAAAATCGTATATAGTTATGTATATCTTGACATAGTTTAAGAACATTTCACCTTTCATAGTTGTACTTAGATGATAAAGGCAGGTTTTCGTTCTAAAGTAAGTTTCTCTACAAAGTAAAGAATTTTATATAGACATAAAGAATATTATCTTTTGCGATGATTAACAATGCATACAAATAAAGAGCTTAAGTATTTTAATTCATATTATTGTAACGAGAAAAATAAATTGGCATATGATTAATTTGATTTGGCCTTATATGCAGCCCCTTTTCGCTGCCTGTCCGAAGCGTATTGAAAAAAAAACCTCATTGAAGTTAAGTCAAACACTTCTTCGCTGATATTGAACTTCTGGTGGAAGGCATCTGTTAGTCAATAAGTAATGTAAAAATTATGTTTCTAATTTTATTCTTGATATTATATATATATATATATATATATATATATATATATATATATATATAATATATATATGTATATATATATATATATATATATATATATATATATATATATATATATATATATATATATATATAATCTATATATGTATATATATATATATATATATATATATATATATATATATATATATAATATATATGTATATATATATATATATATATATATATATATATATATATATATATATATATATATATATATATATACATATACATATTGTTGCATGCACGCCAAACGAGCCGTGTTTCGTTGTGTCGGCGCCAGAAAAAGCTAGGGACGGCGAGAAATACTCGACATATATCTCATACATGTATTCCATACATGTATTTCAAACAACAATAACAATCGCAGCGAAAATTTTGCTACTGTGAAAAGTGACACAGCGAATTTAGTGTATACGGGCGTGATTAATTAAAAGCGATAAAGTGTGAAAGTTTAACGCGAAGTTGTACCAGTGCGATTATTAACAGTGTTTATAATCAGTTGTGTGAATATAAAAATAATTAGTGGTATAAAAGAGAACTGTTTTATTTCACAAATGTAAAGAATATCGAATCCACGAAAGGTGTTTTCAGGCAAAAACACAACAATTGGTGTCAGAAATAAGGGATTCTTTCGCGTTCGTGATTTAAAAAGTGACTTTTAGTGAAGTTCTGGACTTTGAATTTGGTTGGAAAAAGAAAATTAATAGTGCATGGAAAGTTTGAAAAGTTTCGGACAGTGAACATTGTAAATTGTGCGGACTATATGAATTTGGTGAAAAACTGAGTGAACTAAAGCGAAACCATAAGAAGTTGTGTAATTGAAGAATAATGCCCAAACTAGTGAACGAGCTGACATTGACAGAGTTGAAAGTGGAGTGCCGGAAACGAGAACTTTCAACGACTGGGAACAAGATAGCTTTACTGTCACGTCGTTTGAGCACCGAAGGTAACGATCCGGAAACATTTAAATTCTCGGACCAGTCAAGAGTGTTCAGAAAGAACAGACAAAATCCTTAAGCCGATTACATTATATCACAATGTATTAAAAGCACATGCATTATTTAAATTACATTTAACACTTAGTAAAAAGTAATTTATAAATATGTATTTGAATTATATACAAATAAAATTAAGTCCCTGAAATTAAAAGATTTTAGTAGCGTATTTCTAAGAGATAGTATACGAGACTTACAATAACATACCTCTGCACACGACCTTTACGAAATCACTAAGCCGATTATGTTACTTATGCAATAGAGGTATCAACTCCAGAGAAGAGCTAAAAACACAGGTCACCCTGGAATAAAGCGGGAAGCCAACCGGCTAACCAACTACATACAGTGTACCAACAATGTCCTCGTACAGCAGCTATTTGAAACTCATGTATTAAAAAACAATAAATTGTTGTAAAAAATTTGAAAAAGTTGTAATGCAGATTTGTTCATTAAACAATTTTATTAAATTTAGAAACAAAAACTAATCCATTTAAATTATGAATTACAAAGTTTTTAACTAGAAATTAAACAAAGTCGACAATATATTATTTCAATACATGAAACGAGCTGCCGCAAGCATTCTCAGTTTCGGCAGGTAGGACCGTTAAGATCTGCTGATTTCGAAGATTTTCGTGAACGGACTGAAACGACGAAAATTACCTACGATTGACAACATTAATGATATTTGATTGACACACCTACCAGGGAATATGCTACAAACCATAACGGACATAATCACGCCATACTTCATCTGAGGACATATCGTGATGATAGAAAGAAGCGATTATTATCGTTCAGTCGAAAGCTTAACTTTCCCCTAGAACTAGGGATCAAACAGTCTGCTATGATCAATAGCTAAATTGGCCGAACGGGTTCTCCTTTCTCGATTGAGCGAAAAAGTCTAAGAGAACCGCAATTTACCTTCAAGCCACTTCACTAAACGTACCTCCAGCTAGCAAACTTGGTCCAACACATCCGAACTGGGCTTAATCTTACAAAATCAACTAGGCTAGTTATGTTCCACATAGCAAAAGCCTCCGACAAAGTATGATATGCAGGACTAATACTAAACCATCATGAGTTTCGAATACCTCTTCTCTATTGCAGATTATTGGACCTATTCTCAAGGACATAAAATTCTGTGTCAGGATTAACTATTGTATAATAAAGTGTGCATCACGGCAGAGTTAGGATATTAAATTTGAATATGTAAAAAACGTTTAGAATTAAACTCTTCTTGTGGATTTATCAGTCTCCATGTCACAGTGGTCGGACGCAACCTGAAGCGTTTTTGAAGAGAGAAGAATCGTACGTTACGGCTCGGAGACAGTTTTGTTCCCACTAAAATAACAGACGTTAACGAAATGGACCAAGCGAAAGCTTGGTTCATAAATGGGTACAGAAGTACTTAAGACGCACTTCTAACAGTCGATTTACTTGGACGGTATCAAACACAGCACCTGCAATCAGGGGCGGATTTGCCACTAGGCCCGGGCCTAGGGCGGCAAATTTTCAATTTTTGTTTTTCATTTTCAATTTTTGTTTTTTCCAGTCTTATATGTACATATATTTGAGTTGAATGAGCCTAGCACCTCAAGCCAACCATATTCTCTAAAAAAAATCAATGCACGCGAAAATTCACCTCTGATGATTTTTTTCGGACATTAAAAAGTTTGACTTCTAATAAATATCGAAATGCGATCACGGTAAAGGACCAAAGAAACTCAAAAATACCTAAAAAAAAAAAAGTATCTAGAAAGTATCTGAAAATACCTAAAAAGAGCATAAAAAGAACCCAAATAATACCTCTTCAACTTAGGTAAAGCTTATCAGAGGTAAATATTTGCGTGCATTGATTTTTCAGAGAATTTTTATTATTATGCTACAGGGTATATTAACTACATGGTACAGGGTATATCAACAATCTCTTTATTTTTGACGTGTTTTTTAAATTGTACTTCATTACTGAAATTAATTTGAACATCATAGGTAGAAATATTTCGGGTGCATCCTTAACTAATAACATATCGAACATTAATTTACAGTAGTCGAGTTCATAGTTGATCTCCAGTCAAGTGCGGAAGCAAACTTTGAACCGAATTGGAATAGTAAACTTACTTATAAAAATATGAGTGAAGACGTTGGAATTATATGCGATGTAAAGGTGTATACGGTTTTGGACTGTTAAAAATTGGTATTTTTTTTAGGTACTTTTAGGTTATTTACCGTGTGTGTATTTTAATAATTATTTGTGTGGCAAGGGCGCAATAATAGAAAATTTTTACGAACGAACCGGTGCCGGTTTTGCTCTAACATTCCTTTTTTGTGAGCTTGGGCGCAACGAAAAACAGCGAAGTATTCTTGGTAGTCAAAAAAATCGCGCATTGTTACGTATAATTCACGAAAAGGGCGGCAAATATTTCTGAGGCCTAGGGTGGCGAAATGGTCAAATCCGCCCCTGCCTGCAATAGACTCCTTTAAACCCTAATCGCTCTCCTTAAATCCTAAAAGCTAAACAAAACTAACAAATCTCTAGCTTACAAACACTAAGGCCAGTATTACTATACGGAAATATTGCATTCGGAGACACCTAAAAAACGAGCAAACAAAACTTACAAACCTGCCAAAATCTTGCATATCGGAAAATTTTACCAACCAAGAACGAGATACAAAGATAATACCTTTACAAAGATTATAACTTTAGGATCGAAACAGTACAGAAATATATACACGACAAAGCTTCAGATTTCACTTACTGGAGACATACTCCTCACACGAGACATATAAATACCTTTGAAAAATTGTAAACCAGATCGCCGCTTAAATTTGTATGATTACACGAAATCGGAATTTCAAACCGGTTTTACTCCGATTTTCGTATAACCATACATTTTTACCCGGCACACACACATAAAAACACTTAGCACAAAACTGGTATTCGCAATTCAAGCTCATGAGGAGCTTCCGTGCACGTACACAGTCTGCGCACTCATGTATGGAAATCGGGTGGCTCACGAATTCGGGTATATTCCAAATCCCGATTTGAGATGTGTTGTAAAATCGCTTTATGCTGAAATCCAATTCAATTTCATTGCTTGATATTGTTCCTTCGTTGGATGTGAAAAAATCAGTGAAAGCATCTTTCAATCCTTAATGGATGTATTGACCATTTCCCATGACCTGTACTAATTTTTCCCGAGGCGTTGCCTTTAAAGTTCTATCATCTTTTGGAAGCTCTGGAATGATGGTTTTTAATACGTCTAGTAAACAATTAAGAGCAGCCAATGATATGTTATATTTAATGCTCCATTCACTTAACCTAGAGATTATAGAAGAGCTATTGTTGCTAAAATTATTTTAAAAACATATGATTTTCGTTTAGACTGCTACTCACGATTTCAATGGATATATATTTATCAATAAACTGACATTCAGACGGAGGCGATGAGGAACATTGCAGAAAACTTTGACTGCGTGTCGCTTCACTGCCAGTAATTTCCGTTGAAGAATACTACCCAAATGGCTGTAAATTTGCTGGGCTTTTTTTTTTGAATGTAGAACCGACTCATCTGAATAATTGTATTTTAACTATATTCATGTATTCAAATTTAATTCATTGAGGACAAAATGTCTTTCGACATACATTGAGATCCTTACCTTTACTAATTATTATGGCACTTTTCACACTCTTCACTGTTTAACACTTCAAATATGGTCTAACACTTTGTAAATGCGAATAAAATGTCCAGTACGACATGTAGCGCAAGTATCGCCAAATACCAATGTTGGCGAATTCACTTTAAGTTAATCTGAAGTGAAAACAAACGAACATAAGAGAAGGCACAAGATCCTTCACTTCATATTCGCTTAAAGTGAGTATAGGCGAGCAATGTTTTGAAACTACACTATTTTCGCTAGAAGTGAGGAAAAAAGAGTCGCCAGAAGCAAATGTTGGCGAATTCGCTTTAAGTGAATCAGAAGTGACGACAGGCGAACATAAGAGCCTGTTCCTACGTTCCCAAGTCCTCACTTCAGACTAGTGATGCGCGATTACGAGATATTAAAATCGATTGTTTCGATTGTTCAAATATCTCGAAACATCTCGATTATTTAAGTTGGACTCGATTGTTGCAATCGAGATAATCGAGACAATCGCGCGATTCGAGATAATCGAGACAATCGAGCGATTCGAGATAATCGAGACAATCGAGCGATTCGAGATAATCGGCCGATTCGAGATAATCGAGACAATCGAGCGATTCGAGATAATCGGCCGATTCGAAATAATCGAGCGATTCGGAAATATTGATGTATAAAAGGATATGTTTATCTTAAGTTAAAATTAAGATATCTTTAACTCTTTGGTGGCGGTGGGCATGTTAGTGTTTAAGCACACCAGTATACACAGTACGCTTGTAGAACCGCTTGTGAAGAATAGATTTGAATGGATTGGATATACTATTTAGTAGATTTTTTTACGTGTGCATACATATGGAATGTAATGATCAGATATGCATGGAAATTTGTATGGCTAGCATTTATCATGTATAAATGGCTGGTAGTTTTGCTAAAACTATTAAGTCTGATCAAATATTATATGAAGTTGAGTTTTGTCATGCTGTTAAGTATGTTAAAATAAAATCTGCTTTTAGATAGTGCAGTTTGAAAGCATATCATTTATCCAGTATTTTCGTACTTGCGAGTATTTTATTCAAATATTCAAAAAGTTTTTAGGGCAAAAGTACCTGAAATCGGCCAATTTTGGGTTAGAGTGGTTTCGGACATAACGGGCCAAGACCTATTGCTGTGATACAAAGATTTCGGTTTTGTAGGGGAGTAAGGGGTTTTTTGGCCATAGTTTGGCAAAAACTGCCTTTACCGCGCTTTCAATGATTGAAAGTGGTCGGGGAGTACAATAGTGATATTTTAAGGATGAAAAATTTTTTATGGGGAAAATTGGGCAAAAACGTCGAAATTTTCCAAAAATTTTTTACAATACAAGTCTGGGAAAAAGTGGCCTAGTTTCGAAGATACGGCATAAGGCACAGCCGGAGAAGCCAATCATCGAACCAAAAAGGATCTCAACCTTTTCTTATTTAGCACTTTTAGTGCTACTTTCAGTTTTTCCAGTCGGTTTTCCGGCGGGTTTCATTTTGCCATATCTTCGAAACTAGGCCACTTTTTCACAGACTTGTATGGACATTTCGCCCGAAACAGCTCAGAAGTGTCCCCGAATTCAAGCTATGCAAAAAAAAAAATTTTGAAAAATTTCGACGTTTTTGCCCAATTTTCCCCATAAAAAATTTTTTCATCCTTAAAATATCACTATTGTACTCCCCGACCACTTTCAATCATTGAAAGCGCGGTAAAGGCAGTTTTTGCCAAACTATGGCCAAAAAACCCCTTACTCCCCTACAAAACCGAAATCTTTGTATCACAGCAATAGGTCTTGGCCCGTTATGTCCGAAACCACTCTAACCCAAAATTGGCCGATTTCAGGTACTTTTGCCCTAAAAACTTTTTGAATATTTGAATAAAATACTCGCAAGTACGAAAATACTGGATAAATGATATGCTTTCAAACTGCACTATCTAAAAGCAGATTTTATTTTAACATACTTAACAGCATGACAAAACTCAACTTCATATAATATTTGATCAGACTTAATAGTTTTAGCAAAACTACCAGCCATTTATACATGATAAATGCTAGCCATACAAATTTCCATGCATATCTGATCATTACATTCCATATGTATGCACACGTAAAAAAATCTACTAAATAGTATATCCAATCCATTCAAATCTATTCTTCACAAGCGGTTCTACAAGCGTACTGTGTATACTGGTGTGCTTAAACACTAACATGCCCACCGCCACCAAAGAGTTAAAGATATCTTAATTTTAACTTAAGATAAACATATCCTTTTATACATCAATATTTCCGAATCGCTCGATTATTTCGAATCGGCCGATTATCTCGAATCGCTCGATTGTCTCGATTATCTCGAATCGGCCGATTATCTCGAATCGCTCGATTGTCTCGATTATCTCGAATCGGCCGATTATCTCGAATCGCTCGATTGTCTCGATTATCTCGAATCGCTCGATTGTCTCGATTATCTCGAATCGCGCGATTGTCTCGATTATCTCGATTGTCTCGATTATTCTCTCGATTGTTTTGGCGCATCGATTGCGATTCTCTCGATTGCGATTATCTCGATTGTTTTGTGGGGCCGATTGCGATTATCTCGATTGTTAAAATATCTCGCAATCGCCCATCACTACTTCAGACTCGCTTTAAGTGAATATAAGCAAGTAATGCTTCGAATCCGCACTATGTTCACTATGAGTGAAGAAAAAAGTGTCGCCAGCATTCGTTTTTGGCAATACCTTCGCTACATGGTATGCTAGGCATTTTAAAAACAACGCAAGTGACATGCAATAGTTTAGCGTGAACATTACTAAAGCTAATTTAGTATTTGATATCGTCAGCACGTACTCTACTGACATGGCATTCGAGAATGCAAAAAATTTTAACATTATACAATAAAAACAGGATTCGATATTTCCTAAGTATCATCGTAACTTTCGGGACTTCGCTGGAAAGCATAATTCACGCACTTCAAATCCATTTCGTACGAAAATGGCGCCATCTTTCACTAGACTCGGTAGATTGCGCCAGAAACTCAAATTGAATACTATTTCGATACCTGTGGCACACATAATGAAGCAATTCACAGCCATGCTAAGCGACAGGAGTGAGATTAACAATGTGAAAAAAAATATTATCAGCAAAACCGAGCAGGTGCTGTAGCCATGGGGCTGGTCTGGCGGCGCTAGAGTGGTTGATGTGATGGGTGAAGGTGTAGGCTTTTCACATTCAGATTTTAATGTTAAATGGAAAAATGTCGCATTCGCTTCAGGTGGCTTAGTTTAGTTCTTATTAGGGCCAACGTCAACATACGAGCAATTCAAATTCACATAAATTGGCACTGACGGTGAGCTGTTGGATGCAACATTTTGACCAAAATATATTGCTAGGGCGATACATAAATTAATTTATTGATTGAATTTGGGAAAAAATTAATTGAACCAATATTTGTAATGCACCATAAATTGAAAAAAATTAAGGCATCATTTAATTCGTCTTCCCTCAACATATACGTTAACAATATTGCGATCATCACCTGAATAAATAAATTTTTGGACCAAATTAAGCAATCTATCTCGAGATGGTTGAGCAGTAATTTCAGAAGGATATATGGGGAAATTTGCAGTATCTATAATTAACGCATCGAAGCTTTTTCCAGTAATAAAGTTTCCTGTTACATCACCCATTGAGAGAGCTTCTGCGCCTCCAAGAGTAGCCAAATAAAATGCTTGTTGATAGTTCAACGGAAGACGATGTCCCGAATCTTCACCAGCCGTCGCAAACATTATATGGTTAGATACATCTAAACAACGAACCATTGTAGCCAAAATCGATGGACTATGTCCTCCAGAAACATCTGAAAAAGTTCAATGGAATGTTACTCATACAAATACTATTGAACCAATAAATTTAATGAATTATATTGATGAGAACCTGTCAATTTTTGAATATTGTTTTGAGTTGTGAAATTTCCTTACAAAATGAAAAAGTATGAAATACTTACAATTCTATAAAACAACACAAATTATATTTTTATAGCACGCATTTTTATTCGCTCGCTGGTTGTATTCATTGTTTATTACAAGGGTAGGTCATTAAGTTCGCGAAATGATTACCCAGCAAACAATTTAGTGAGCGTTCACTAAAAACGATAGTTTCTCGACAATCAACAGACATATCCCTCATACAGGGTTGCCAGGTGCCAGTCGAAGAATATCCCCATTATGATGTGGAAAATTCCCCAAAATCAACCTTTTTTCCTGAAAATTCCCCATTTTTCCATATGAATGTCAAAAGATATTTTTTATCCATATATTTTCCATATGTTGAGGCTCACATGGAAAACCCCGATAGATAGGAAACATATGGAAAACCCCGATGGATAGCCGACTAAACACAGCCCAAGGAAACTGTGTATCAAGGAAACTGTGTTTATGTTAATTTAAACAGATACTTTATGATGATGTAATTAATATAGATAGTAAAATGTATTTAAATATATTATCAAGAGATAAATAGCGGGTAATTAGCAGGTAATTAATATTAGTAAACACTTTAAAAATAAGCACCTTAAATAAGATACGTAAGTTATTTTAAGATCAGACCAAAAGACACTTAAGAAGAGGGCAGATTACCCTCGAAACATCGATATATGTCAAAAAACAAAAATAAATGTTGCTTCTAAAGGAAAATTGGTCTAAATTAAAAAATATTTTTACAAGCTAGGAAAAAAAAATTGGTACATAATAAAAACAATGGTAGCAAGTCGTTTTTTACTTTGGCTGATAGAAAATGCAGCTAATTTGAGCTTGGAATCATCGGGGATTTCCCAGATTTTGACATATACAAATTTACATAAAAAATCCCCAGAAAATCCCCTATAAGTGAACAATGTGGGTTTTCCCTAAAATATCCCCTGGCTTTTTAAATTTCCCCATTTTGGGGACAGAATTCCCCAACCTGGCATCCCTGCCCTCATACGAAACCGAGCCTGTTCGTAAAATGATACGCAGCCTGCGCGGCAATGATTTTGCTTAGGATGACCAATGCCTTCTAGAAGTACGGGCCGTCAGGCTACGTAATCGTTCTCGCCGTGACGTCATGAGTTTAGGAAATTTGACATTTCCACGAGGCAGTGCCAATGTACACGGAAATTTCACTTGCAGTTTCTTGGTTAAAATATGAATAAAACGTTAGTTTTTTGTGCGTGGACGCGTTATAATACTAATATTTAGTCATAACGTACACTTTGTACCAATTAATTGTATCGCGACAGTAAATCGACACGAACCATCACATAACCTAACACCAACCGATAAACATTTCGTAGCGAATTTTCCACATTATACCGCACGCACCGCATTAATTTGTGTTTTAGCTGTTCACTAGCACTGTTCTGCATATACCACTTTAGTTTTCATTTCACTCACTTTAACACAACCCGTATAATTAACATTTTCCCGCGGATGTCCCATAAGACTACGTGTGGTTTTCGCGACATTTGTCCCGATGCTCTGACGTCATCATTCTGCATTACGGCCCGTACATCTAGAAGGCATTGGGATGACCGATGCAATAAATAATGCAAGCCATGTGTATGTACCCTATGGCCTATGCGGCTTAGAAGCAGATTTTACATAGATTCTTCCCCTAGTTTGCTGGTCGATATATACTCGCTAAAACCACATTTTTTCTAACTCATTTACGAATCGTTAAAAATGATTCTTCTCGGATGGCCATTTTAGTAGGACCAATGAATCGTTTTCGATTCATTTGCGAGCTCGTTAACGACAAAAACATTCGTAAAATATGACTCTTTTATGAATTAATTACGATGCATTTGGTTTGCTGGGTAGGTAGGTCACTAATGAGGGTTCAATGAAACGTTATGAGTTTAGAGGCTGATTATATGTATAAATAGCAAGATTTATGCGTCGAGCCATTCGTTTTTGAACTATCGTCGACTGAGCGGCTCAATCTGAAAAAATGTGTAAAATATGCTAGAAAGTTCCGCACTCAACAAAGAAAGTCGGGTCATACCATAATGGAAGAGATGAAATCCACTTACGGGAATCTTGTCCAGATGAAACCATGTTTTACAAGTGACCCCGTTTTTCTGTCTATCAGATACAACCATTTAAAATATACTGCAAGGTTGGCTTAGGCCAATGACACACTTGGCGGTTCCACCGAAGCGTTTAACGCTTCGGTTACACACAGCGGTTTTCAGAAGGGTTTATCGAGTCGGTTCAGATACAAATTACGTCGGAGTACCATATAGATGCGTATGAAAAAAGTAGTCGTATATACAACATATGTATATAGATGTATATACATATATATGTATATTATGCATATGAATTTTGGGCAGAGTGATTCTAATTGTCTACAAGTGTTTCATTTTCCAATACTGTATCCTAACCATTCTTCAAAAATAAATTTTCATATCAGATTTTCATTCCCACATTCCATGCATTCATCAATGCATCCAGAAAATGTCAGCTTGATCGGACGACGCAGCAATGAACAAATCGAAAAACGCTCGAAGAACCGAGTCGGTGGGTCATTTCTCTCGTCTACCGACTCGGTTCCGAAACCGAGAGGCGGTCCGCACCTCGGTGTGTGTCATCACAATGCTAAAGTGCTCTCGGGAAACGCCTCGCTGGAACCGCCGTGTTTGTCATTGGCCTTAGCATGACTAACGTTTTATTTAAATTTTACAAACAAATGCGCCTCTATAAGCGGAGAATACTACACTTCAATTCTAGGGCGGTTCAAAGCAGCTATCAAGAGAAAAGAAGAGGAAAATCAACCTAAGGTGTCGTTCTTCTGCACGAAAATGCGCCTGTTCACAAGAATCGTTTTTCTTCGGCTGCTCTGCATAAGGCGGACTTCGATATTTTAGATCACCCTGATGTGGGTGGCTCTTAGCGGTTACAATCTTTTTTGAAAATTGAAAAAAGAACTTCTTAGGAAGAAATTTCTAACGGATGAAGGATTGAAGAACGAAGGTTTACATTATTTTAGAAGGTATACGCAAACTAATTGGAGGATCCGGAAAATAAAGAGAAGGGTTGGCAAATATATTGAAAAAGAAAAATAAATTTACACTTTTTACGCCCCATTCTGCGAAATTAATGACACACACTCTTAGCGTGATCCGATTGAACTGAAATTTTCATGTATATAAGGACATGTGCAGTGACTAATTAAAATTAAATGTTTTTGAGTATTCTTCTTCAAGTTTTTTCCCCTGCTACTACCAAAGGACGAGCAGGCATCAAAAATTGAAGAATAATTAACAAAAACATACAAAAAAATACACAAGAAGACAACACACTGATGATAAACGAACAAACAAACAAAGAACACTCCCAAAAACAAACACACAACAGTAAAAAAAAACACAGTCGGTAAAATTGTCTAATTGCTGGCACGTAGTCGAGTTTTGCCAAATTTGTTTGTGGATGTATTCATTTTATAACCAAAATATGTAAACATATTTGTTTATTTTACCATGTTAGAGATGCATGCCATGTTTTGTGAATAAATAAAAACATTTGCAATTAAACGTGGTTAGTAGTACATATTATATTAACATTACCAGTTCCAAGTCCGACTTTAATCCCAAAATCAAGAATACGCCGTACATTACACATTCCAGATTTCAAGTTAGTGTTCGAAGCCGGGCAGTGTGCTATCGCTGTACGTGATTTTTTTAAAACTTCTAACTCTTCATTGCTTAAGTGCACTGCATGTGCCAATATGGTCTATTAATAGCAATAAAATATAGAGTGTTTTCATATATGAATAGATGGAAAGTTATTTAGTTGATAAATACCTTTTTCGATAAAAGACCTGTGTCGTCATAAACTTGAGCATATGTTTTATTGAATTTGTTTTTCACAAAGACAACTTCATCGATATTCTCCGATATATGACTCTTAAAAAAAATAATTTATATGAATTGCGTTTTTGTTTTTTTTTTTTAACAAACTTGGATGTGAAGATCCTTTTCTTGAGCAAGTTTTCCTAAAGCTGTCATCAAGCGCTCGCTGCAACTAATAGCGAATCGAGGAGTGATTATAGGTTTCACAGAATAGCTTTTTAATGCCAAAACACGATCAATAAAATCATGAAGTTCTTCAATCGCTTCTTCGTATGATTCACTGGAAATATTAAACAAAATCGAAGGGTCAACTTAAAACTGATAAAAGGTATTGTATCTCCATATAATTTCAAAGAATATTAAAATACTAATTTATTGGAAGACTGACCGCACCGAGTGAATTTACTAGCTATATCATCATAGCACATATTTTTTTTTTCTTAGACTAGTTTCGTATCTTTAGACAAGCTTAGTATCTATTGAGCTAATCCGTAATGAGTGAAGTTATTAACTATCATATTATAGCACATATTTATGTTTTTTTAAAAAAGCTTAGTATCTATAGCTACAGAAAAATGGTTTACTTACTTGTGAAAAAATTTTCATCAAATTATTCATTTCACATCACATTAGCCGAATAATATCTTATAAAATATCAAATTTTTGTCTGATATCATTTTAAACTCTAATATGTTTTGAAGTAGAGTTTACATATGCGTACATGCTGTTAAACTGGTTTTTGAGAAGTTGGCAGTGAAATGGAAGTGGGCGGGTACGTTGATTTGTACTTCTACTTCACTCCCGCCCTCTAACAAACCGGTTTATACCCACGGCCGCATGTGTAAACCCACCTGAAAAGCTATGAATATATTATTAATTCTTTGCACTCGAAGATTTTCTTATTTTGGAGCATCTGAAAATTAAACATATGTTTTACAAAACATGTGATATTAATAGGTGCGTTTTTTGCGCTCTTGGGCAGGGTAAGTTTAGGTGAGTACATTGAATACAACAACAATCACTGTATTCAATGTACTTACCTTAACTTACCCTGACCAAGGGTGCAAAACCGCACCTAATGTTATTATTGATTAACATAGATATGAGAAGAATGGATCCGAAATGGACCGAGAGAAATGAAACAATTTTCGACCTCTGGCATAGTTGTATGAGCGAGAGGTTGAAATTTGTTTGTATGACGAGAACGGCGTGAAATATTGTAAAATTAGAGGGCAACTTTTTTGATGCAAATACACAAATGTTATTATTGATACCATGTATTTCACGTCAATAGTGAATTAATGAATTTCACTATGTTATTTAATGCGATCAAATGTGCTTCCTGAATAAAAATTGTTGATAGAGAGGAAAATGTTTTGTATGTAAATATTCGTTTATGAGCAGACGCAAATAATGCAAGAGAATCTGAATTACCCGCGCTATAAAAGGTTTTTTATTTTGACATTAAGGTGAAGTTTACACCTGCGTCCATGCGATCACCGTTATTTTCAAAGGCAGTTATTTAGAAGGCTTCTAAAAACTGGTTTAATCGCATGGACTCTTGTTTGAAATCCTCTTACAAGTTAAAGAAGAGTTTACAGATGATTCCATTCATCCTTGTGTCCAACCCGGTTATTTAGAAGGCGGGAGTGAAGTGCAAGTACAAATCAAAATATCTGGCTTCTTCCACTTCACTTCAATCTTCTAAAAAGTTCGCAACATTTCCATTGTATGTAAATCCGTGTTTACATGTGTCAACAGCCAACACTAGTGTAGTGCGTAAATTCAGTTAAAACCAACCGACTAAACAGTAAACTTTTTAGTGCCTTAAGGGCTAATGAAATAGAAAAAATGGCTTTAGTTCTTGAAATGTTCTACATGGAAATGACAACTTGTTGTATAATAAATACCAATCTGAAAAAGTAAATTTGCGTACGAACATAATCAAATCTTAAATACCCATCTAATTAAAATCATGCACTCCTAAATGTCGAAGTAGCGTACAAGTATCTGAAATCAAACTGAATATCGTTTGAAATTGCGAATGAAGTTTTCGCAACCAAAACACTTGCTAATTTAATTTCAACCAATCGGTTTGCCTACCAACGTAACATAAAAAAATTTACACATGAAATATATACAAACGACTCGTGTAGATCATTTAGCACCATAATCTGCACGTAGCATTGCCCAAATCAATTTCAAAGTTTGCTTGTGCTAATTAAATCGTTTATTTACATCGCTTTGTTCGAGTAATTTTCTTCACCTAAATGTAGTCATATCTATGGGTTGGCCAAACTTTAGCACCCTACACGCTATCAAGCTTTCTCCGCCTATGACCAAAAGCGATCAATTATTTTCGTGTTTTCATCAATGAAAAGTGTAAGTGTTTAACTTTGTGATTAAACAGTGAAATAGTGAAAAGTGTTGTTCATCACTCACAAACAGGATGTATAATGTGAGTATAATTTGAATTCAAACCAGTGCATCTTTTTTTAATAAATTCAGCATAGAAAGCTTTCATTTTGTGCAAAGAAATGCTTGTTAAATGTGTGCAAACAACATTTTCGCACTCCCCTTACAAAATAACATCAAATTTTATTCAGAAAATCTGATTAATTTGGAAATGTTTGTCCCAAATGACACATGTTTTATTTTCACCCGCTATCGCTACCAACCCGAAAATCGATAATGCCGAAAACAATAGAAATGTATGTTTACATAGAGAGTCTACAACGCTGAAGGGTATAGTGTGCGGCATTGAGGGGAAAGCTTTTTGCAGAGAGTAAGTTGCATATGTAGTAAAATTGCTTCATTCACGTACGGGTTCATGGATTATGATTGCGTGTCCATTCTTTATATGTCTATGTTGATTAGTTTATTGAATTAATTCAGATAGTGCTAAAGGAACTGAAATTTGAAATTAAAATTTTTTAATTCAACAGTGTGATGTCTCTAAAAATGGTCTCCTAAATTCGTCTGTGGCTTATTTGAATATGTGGCTCGAATTATTGGTTGTTGCACGTCTTTCGGAATTACTTTAAATTTTCTATCTATCCTTTCATCGCAAAAGCTCATGCAACTCTTTTTACATTCTACCCGCAAACTGCCTATTAGTTGATCGAGTAACTGTTTCACAAATATCAATTGTGTTTCTTGCCCATTCTGTTTTTATAGTTATATATCTTTCCATATTTTATAGTTATATATCTGTCCAGTCACTTTCCTTTGGTAATTTATTTTCATTGTAGATGTATACTTTATAAATATTTAATGGTAGCATATATTGGTACGGAAATAACAAAATCGTCTGGTGCTGGCAGCACTTAGCTAGCCAAAAGTATATTAAATCTGCTGCACACTCTTAATTTTATTTCGATCTGGTGATTGCATTGGAAGTTATAGGGGTGAAAAGGAAATTTAGGGTTACCACAAAACTTTTCAAATGTTATATATTCACTAACCCCTCAACTAATGCCTTAACAGCATTCACTAATGCGGACATGCTTCGGTTCTACTAAGAACCTTTGACTGATAAAACAAGAAGATAATTAGGGTCGCCATGAGGGTGCAAACGAGGTACACCGATGCAATTATGTATATCCATGCAAATGTCAATGTAAAACATATACATGGGTACATTTAATATGCATCCTCATACAATGGACCTCGTTTTAATAGTCAAAGGTTTCGATTACAGCCGCATGCAACTAATGGCGGCAGCTTCTATAGACATTTTTGTTTTTCAATGCTTGATTTGGTAAAAAGACACGGCATTGCGAACAAATTGATTGATGATAAGAAAACAAGAATAAAAAAATTTCAGGCGAAACTAATATTTATATATTATAATACGGCATATCAAGATATTACTATTACCTAATATATTCAAATATTAATAATATCGTAACTAATATGAATATATTAGTCCCACCTCTAAAGCCCATATGAATTTCGTTTTGATTTTAAGACTGCGTGGGAAGTTTTAGGGCGAGAGATTGACTCTGGTGAGCGAATTTTCGAGATTCAAAAGACAAAATTACCATAGCTGGCAGCACCAACCTAATTTTTCAACCAAATTTCTATCAAACGTGGCTTAAAATGAGGTCCAGCTTCTCTGTGAAAAAATCTGGTGACCTGATCGGAATTTATGGGACCAAATGTCATTTTTTTCTTAGCTATTTTTAAAGATATTTTCAGGAGGATTTTTTTTTTAGAAAGGTCGATAGTTTGAAGGTTTTCACTTTCAGTTCTTGCCGTAGCAATAGGATTGACAGCACGCTCGTAAAAGTCAGTGCATTAGTCTACAAATGAATAACATAAATGCTTCTTGCTAAATTTATAATGATTTGAAAGCTCTGTCAAAAGTTATCGGAATTCAATATTTTGCGAAAAAAGATCAAAAGATTTGGATAAAAAAAAAAAAACATTTTTTGATCATTTATATCCTGGAAAAGAAAACTGAAAGAAATAGTGCGTCCTAATATGAAAGATGCAACTCTTCAATTTTTAGATGAAGCCAAATATATACGAGTAATACTGGCGAAAATACTTCTCTGGAGGAATAATGTTTATTGTTCCTTTTTAAGTCCAGAAATTTCGCAACCATTTTTTCGGCGTCTTTAAATTTTATCTCACTGCCTTTCACATTTAAGTTACTATTTTTTTAGCTCTTATTTACTATTTCTGAGATTGTTATGTGAGCGTAAATTCTTGAATGAATTGTTCGTTATGTGAATTTTTCAGATAGCGGATAGAACAATTTTTAGACTTCTAACAATATATATATATATATATATATATATATATACGGACCTATAATATATTATAATAATTTATAACCTATATTATATATATAAAAAAACATAATGTGCACGTACACGTAATATGTGGGGCAGTTACAATCAGATGAAACTTTTCCTATCAGCGCTCGTTGCCCTTGCCTGATAGCTTCCTTCGCCAAAATGATGGAACTATTTTTATGGTTTGTAGCAAAGTACGCAGCGAGTGTTGTTCCACAGTTTATGGTAGTTTGCTGAAAATAGATTCGTAATTATGAATAAAGAAATGACTAAACTAAAGAAAGAAAAACTAAACTAAAGCAAAAAACTGAAATCTGCATATTAAAACAAATTCAAATTGGTTTACGTCTATAGAATTCATAAAACGGCCGCATGTACCGGTACCTTTAATAAACTAGAAATGCGAATTTTCAGTGTTTGATACTAGTATTGTCATCTACTTTTGTTTTAACGACTCTTGTCAAAATAATTAAATGTACTTTAAGGTAGTTTTGTGGTCTGCTGCTGGATGAGCCCTCAGGTGGCGGATAGATGCAGCCTATAGTAGCAAGTCTGCTTTGGGGAATTATTAGGTTAAGCGCGGACACCAGTGGTACATCTGACTGTGACGTGACTGCAACCAGATATCCAAAAAAAAATTAAACGAATAAGCAGTCGTGCCCAAAAAACAAACAAAAACCAAAATCCTCTTACCTTTCGTTTGAAAGAGCATCCGTCTTACTTTCTTTCCTATTCTCTCTTACCCTGGATCACTTATAAATTTGATAATCTCCCACAGCTAAACGACTCAACGCTTACCAAACGACATTGCAAAGACAGATAGGATCGATGATGCAGTTACCTTAAACATGCTCATAAGAATTTGCGCTGCACGAATTCAAAAGAAAGGATACAAGGTATACAAAAATATCTAGGCAAAACTGAGCAGACAAGGAGTTTGCATTATTTCGTCCGCAGAATTGGGGGAATGGTACGACCACCGTATCTTCAGATGTACATGATATACATATTATAGCTTTCTCTTGATTCTGTCATGAATGCTTGATCTTAGGATCTTAAAGAACTAGCTGCACATCTGGGCTCGGGTAATGTTTTCAGCATTATTTGGTAGCTAAGCTAATCTCACTTCTTATAAAAGTTCATCAATAATGCGCTGTGGCACTATTTATAATGTCAAAAACTAGTGGCTATGCTATTCTGGACCCAGTAACACCCGAGAGACACCGTAGTGCAAACAGCTCCAGACAATACCATACCGCCTTCGTCCTGTTAAAACCTTGTTAGACCTCAGAGTACGTTCGAAGTTCGCGCCATTACATTGGCGGGACAGGTTCACTTGATGCACTCCTGATCTGGCATTGAGCAGACGATCCCATAAGGGCGTTAACCAACCTTTATGTGGCCTCCACGCTTGCAAAAAAAACCATGGGATTATTAGGGCGTCTGTCCAACCGGACATATGATATTAAAACAAACATGATATTAAAACAAACTAAATAGGAGCCACGACTGACGGAAAGAAGTCAAGGAAGTCAATTTTTGTATCGATAGGCCAAATGTGCAAGAAACACTACACGTAGGCAAACATTCACAGAGAAGTTATATTGCTAAAGAGAGGGCGCAAGAAGAAAAGAGGTGGAGAAAATATCGAGGTATCATTAAACAAATGGCAGCCAGATCCCAAGTGCAAAAGAGTATATCGCGGTACGTGAAAGACGCCCTTCTCAAATTTGAAGAGGCTCTAGAACTTATAGAAGCATGTAGAGCAAGTTGAGAGCTACAGGTGTGGAAAAGGGAAGGGACCCAGCTTAAGGCACAAGGCAAAGGAACCGTCAAAGCTCCATGCATTGTGCAAGTCAAAGCTCGCTAACTTGCAAGGACGCCTGAATATAACCTTAAAAAACAAAATATCGTTAAGATACAAACCGAAGTAGACACCAATGAACAGTACCTATCAGTGACTGTGTTGGAATCATCGTCAATTCGGGGATGCCCCTTCCTTTACGGACGAGTAGCTGAACAGTAGAGTTTGATTGTACTAGGATTTTTACATACTAGGTATAGTACGAGTGCAGAAAAAAACCTATTCCAAAAATACTAGATACTAAAAATACTATTGAAGTAAATGCAATTTGCAGGGGTATAATGAAATGATATGATTAGTATCCCCCAGACGCAGTTCCCAATCCAGAATCGTGTTGGTGTAAGATGGCCTTCAAAGGGTACCGAGTCATTAGTCTGTGCAGCTTATCCGTAACTTTCCAATGCTTGCACCTTTTCACTACACCACTGCAAATTGTATGTATTGTAAGTATAGGTATATGTACATACTTCAAAAAAATACCAGCTGGTATTTTTGAAACAGGTATTTTTTGGTGCTCGTATTAGGAATACCTATTATGTGAAAATACTAGTACAACCCAACTGTGGCTCATCAAAACTTTTAAAAATTATTCTTGTTTGCAGGACCGCAAGCAATTCCACAAGCAGACGGCAAATGCAAACACAGTGCTCGGACGCCAAACGATCTTTGGAGTTTGAGTGTGCAAGGAGGTACCTTATAAGAAAATTTTACCGACAGTTTTTTTACTTACAATTGATCTTTCATACACGCGACGTGATAGTTTCATATCACTATGTTTTGCCTCAGTAGGAAAGGTATATGATTCCAGCCAATCCAGTAAAGGTTTATCCAAACCAAGGCCTAGATTACTCATCTGAGGTGCATGAATATGGCAGTCGATAAGACCAGGCATCAAAAATTGAGTCGGTAACAAGTGGATCTCCCTGACACGTTCATTAGTGCTCAACTTCCATGAAGTGTAATCTATCCCTACAGCAACTACCTGAATCAAAATAGATTTGTCAATGCTAGAAGGTATTGAGGCATCATTACTTTCCCGTGTCGGACAGCGACGAAACCTTCAGGAAGAGACTCAAATTCATTCAAAGAAATTGAGTGAACGACCTGCCCTACGAATATGAAAGTCGTCATATTAAAAAATTAATATCCTAGATAACGTTATATCGGTGAAAAGCGACAGACAACCGCTTTTCGATCAATTAGAGTTACAAGCTGAGCTAGCTAACTTAAGCGGGACGCAATTGTTGAACTTAGGACTTTCCTGATAACAGAATCTCTGATAAACTGATAAGTAATGACAGTGGGTAATGATAACATTTAAGAAATGAACTGTCAGCTTGACAAGACGAGATGTCTTTCGCAGTCTTGCAAGCACAGATATAAGAGAGAAAGGATTAGATTACTCTAGCCTTCATCAATGCTCCTAGAAGTACGGGCCGTCAGGCTTCGAAATCGTTTTAGCTATGACGTCAATTTAGCCGTGCAATTTGACATTTCCATCTGGCAGTGCCGATATACACGGAGATTTTACGTACGGGTTTTTAGCTATAATATGAATATAACGTTAGTTTTTTGTGCGTAGACGCGTTATACTAATAATATTTAGGCATTACTTGCGTTTTGTGTCAATCAATTGTATCGACAGTGAATCTACACAAAACGTCACATAACCTAACACCAACCGATAATCATTTCGTACGAAGTTTTTCCAATTATACCGCACGCACCGCATTAATTTGTATTTAAGCTTGAATTACATTGAAATGCAGTGCAGCGCAGTGCAGTGCAGTCCAGCGCGGTGCCGAAGCAGTGCACGCATTGCAAAGCACATTGAAAGCAGCGCAGTGCTCTGACAATGAAAGTCAAATTAATTTGTGGAGGTTTGATATTTAGATTTTCTGCATCTGTTTTTCGTCCATTTACAGTTTAATGCCTGGAACGGAATTTCCGCCTAAATTTAAATCGTTTTTGCCCCGTCAACTACTCTCAAACGAATGTCAGCTGATGCAGTCTGCAGCGTTTTAGAAATTAGCCTAAACGATGCAGTGCAGTCCGCTGCACTGCACTGCACTGCAGTTAATGTGAATTGCCACATGCAATTACATGAGTTCTAAATTTCAGTGTACTGCACTGCACTGCACTGCTGGCCAATGTAATTCAGGCTTTAAGCTGTTCACTAGCACTGCTCCGCGGATCTCACTTTGTTTTCACTTCACTCACTTCAACACAACCTGTACAATTTGCGATTTCCTGCGGACGTCCCTAAAGACTACGTGTGTTTTTCGCGACACTTTGACAGTCTAGTGCGACGTCATTATTCTGCATTACGGCCCGTACTCCTAGGAGGCATTGATTATAGGTATGTTCCCGTACTACGATTAATTGCAATTAATTGCAATGAAGCGTACTAAAACGGAGTACAAAAAACGGCTTCATTGCAATTAATCGCAATTACTTGTAGTACGGGAACAGACCTTATATACAAAATCCAAACAATTTATAATATGGGTAGCGTATGGTACGATATACAGCGGTCGGACAAAGCGAATTTCGAGATAATTGTAGTTTTGTAAAAGTAGTAATATTGATATACCTCTTATAACTTTAGTGATTTAAGGTAAAATTGAGATAGGCGATGAGGAACTGGGTTCGTTTGGGGCTGGTGGAGGATTCTCTTTACTCAATTTTTCTCGGTGAGCGGTCTTGCGCTCATGGATACATCCGGTACTTAGATTTAGAAAATTAGATGCTATACCATTATTAATAGTCGCGCAAAAATCAATGTTGGACCCAAAAATTTAGGTAGAATTCGGTGTTTAGTCCGCGGACTAAATGTGCGGTAAAAACACTACCTATATACCGCACGTTTAGTCCGCGGACTAAACACCAAATTCCGGACCGACCTAAATTTAGGTCGGTCCACGATTTCAAGCGACCTGACCTAAATATACATAGGTCGTGGACTATAATTGTTGTGTTTATAGTCCACGACATAGGTCGTGGACTATAAACACATGCGACCTAAACATTGATTTTTGCGCGAATATAAATAATGTATGTATGTTGAATATAAGCTCATAACATTCCCCTTTGACACAAAATCATTGAAATAAACATGTTTGAGAGACAAAAGAAACGATAAATACAGTGCGTGAACGAAAATTCAATTAAATGACAGCTGTCATATATGAACGAGGACTAAATTTGACCTAAGCAAATTTTAGCTCAGATTGGTGTAAACACCTGAGGACTAAGTTCATTTAGTCCGCGCTTTAGGTCAGGTCACTTTTGGTCCGACCGCTGTATATCCTACCTAAAATGCCTCGAAATGCCAAACTCCCGACGACAATCTTCACCTAACAGTTCAATTTAGTTGTTGAAATTTGAATTCACACGATTGCTCTAACCAAATTTACTTTCATTTAACGATGTAATTGAAATTTCAATTCAAATTCAAATCAAAATTCAGCTTTCCACCGTCGAAAAAGTCATGGGCTTGGCTGCGTCAAACTTAAAATCAATTCAACTTGAACTAAGCTCGTCTGCGCTTAACTGCGTCATGTCGATGTCGCATGTGTTCACTACTATGGAAAACTTATATGATCAACTTTACTGATGGCTTCGCTGCGCTGGACTACCGTAGACACCGTTTCAGTGTACTTCAGCGGCTATGAATTTTTCTGCGTGCACACTTTTTTGCTTATCCGCTTGCTTTTAAATCTTTGTCCGATATAATTCAGATCATTATTCAGATTTGATACTCGTATAGCAGGTCCTTTAAATATTCTATCTCTGTGGATAAAATATAAACTTATGTTATGGTTTGTTGTGTCAAAAGAAACTAAAGAAAAGGCTAGTGGTAGTTAGTCATTTTAGGGGGACATGATTCTTGATGCAAATGAGTGTGAGGGTGAATACTCCGCGTATTGCTTTCAAAAGGGCAATGAAAAGCAGAAACGAAGCACTTAAACTTAGTATATTTTTTGCAATATTGTCATACGGATATGCTCAGTCTTCATCAGCTGGAGACGGTAAGTTACATATATAAATAGGCGTGATATGTGGAGCAAATCCTAAACTTATATTTTGTCCCGAAAATGAAGAACAAATTTAAATATATGTGTTACATATCAGGTCTGTTCGCGTACCTGAATCTATTATAATATATTAAAATAGATTCGCAGCAAGTCGTTTTTGTACTCTTGCTGCAAGCTAAATTGTACCACAAAAAGAAGCCAGCTGCAAAAATCTATGGCTGCAGTACGCGAACAGACCTATCATGTTCCCATCAGCCAAAGTATCCGTTTTGTGTACGGCAGCCTTTGAGGGAGATAAACTGATTAAGATTTGTCAGCTCATGCACAGTGAAGTTTGGTGTTTCAAAATCATCTAAGCGCAGTTTTATTCACTCGATTTTAACGGTAGATTCATAAACATCCATGGGAGTTTCACTATTCATAAACATTCGTCTCTCAGACGAATATATTATATTGATGATTTTTGTTTTAAAGGATACAAAAAGCAATAAAACATCTCATATCTTTCAATTTGGTTATTAACCATTGATGTTCTGCATTGAAAATAAACACAATAGTTATTCTGACCAATTGGTACATAATAAACCGCGGTGATTCATACACATATGTGTTTTGAATGTTTATGAATCTAGGGTTAATCTATATTTCATACCACAAATGAGATAGCGCAAAATCTCCATACTTCTCACGTTGTTGTATTGCTCTCTGTTGCGGAAACACTTAACTCTTTCAGCTTAACTTTCTGTTTCCAGATTTGTGCGCGAGTACATCTCACTAACCGATATTTAAGTTGAACCCAAATCCAATGTTTTAGTCACCGGATTCGATTATGCTCTTTTTTTATTATTAGTTATATATTTTGAAATGCATCACGCACAAACACAGCCTTGGACGTAGGTGGGTGGAGTTTGAACTCACAGCCTGATTTTCAGATTGACGCCTTAGCCATCAGGAGTACTAACATGTTTAATAATACATGATAGTTACAATTCCACATGATATGTATAATACTACATAATACATGGGGTCAAAAGTGTGTGAGAAATTTTAGTAAAAAGCCTTATTTGAACATAAGCATCGCACAACAATCAATGAGTGAGCTCAGACCATCCAAATGGCACTTAATGAGCAGTGAACTCGACAAGACGTCGATGTTAAACTCTCAGTATTCCTCAAGCACTTGTTTGGTTGTAAAAAGTTGCTTAGCTTCCTTGTACTCACCAATGGCATAGTCAGAATAAGTTTTAATTTTATTTTCTAATATTTTCGTCAAGGTATTATAGGAAGTACAAAGTAGTGGCATGTCTTAGTAATTTTCGCATCGTAATTTGTCTCTTTTTTTGTGAGTAGAGCATATGATAGATTCGCACCACTCCTGCCGTATTTTCAGATGTGTTACATCACTTTCATGGTTCAGCTTCCACCACATTTGAATAATAAACCTGGAATCTGATTATCATCGGCCATGGTATTTCCAATTTTGGCTTCACAACGTATAGTTTACAACCAACCACAATCAACTATTATTTATTTACAATTCGCATGATTCTTATATTTGCCTGTGGATCGCTAACTTTCTTATTCTTTAAGATCCAATTATTAAATGTATGTATGCGGTTTCTCGCAGTGCAATATATGTAAGAACTTTACGTGTTTGAACATGTCGCCTTCCTTTCCTGGGAAATGATAAATTAATTTATAACATATGCTGACAAATTTTAGTCAGCTTGGAGGTCAAACTGATCTCCCCTTGTCTTATATAAAAAAAAAATTAAACCTATACAACGTCCAAGACCAACATTTCTCAAAACAAATGTTTCAAAATGACTGTGACAGAAGATCAGCTATCTGCAAAAGCAAGAAAAGTTTAAGTATAACATCGCTATCATATGGCAAAGAGAATTGACTACGAGTCATTTAATTTCAATTCTTTGCCGAATTTGATAAAGTTTATGTTGGGAAAATATCACAAAACTATTTGAAATGATGATGACAATTGAGGAAAAAATAAAAAAATTGAAGTTTCATGTTTTGACTTGAAGGCTGCTTATCATTTTTTAACTTTATAATGATAATTTAGCCCTAATAATTACCTGAAAAATCCAGTAAAATTATATTTAAAAAGAATTATTATATTAATAAAAAACAGACGCTAATGAACGTAAATATAACAATATATGTATCGAGATCTCCAGTTAATGATATAATGCACTGGGTATACATTCCTATGAAAAAACTTATAGTTTAAATCCAAAGAATGCTCTGACCTAGTTAAAGCAGTAAAATCAGTCTGGATCAGTGCATTTCATTGCTTATTCTACTGGTCGAAATGAAATACCAAATAAGAATAAATTTTCTTTCAGAACTAAAATTGATGAGAGTCATTGCAGTCATGTTATGAAAATTTCAACTCTTAAACTTATTTCACCGTTTTACAGAATAAAACATGCTAATAAATTGAACAAATAACAGACAATTTTTTATATTGACGCGACAATCGCAACAAGTAGCTATAAATAAAATGTAATATATCGCACACTTGATTTCAAAATTAATATCAAATGGCACTCTAATTTTACTAACAATATTTGAAAAATTCTTCTTGCAGAAGCGATTGCTGGGCATCCTAAAGACGACTTCTCTAAGTATTTTATCATTAATCCTCAGTTACATCATGCAAGGGAAAAAAGAGCTTTAACTAATACCCTGGACCAGGTAATGAAATTTATAAGAAATTTATATGTGGGTGCATGCATTGGTGATACGACGCAAAGTACAAACTAGTTACGCATAAATTAGCCAATCAGAAGGAGAAATCATACGAAAATATTATTATATGGCAATATAAAAAATATTATTCTGTCATATGCATAACAGCTAATATGTTTTGTCATATTTTGTACGGATTCAGATTTTAAAAAAAATGGAAAGTTTGTTATTTTGATATTTGATTCACTTAAATGGCTTCAACTGCCCACATTGTAGTGGAAAAATGTGGTAAAAACTACACCAACAATTTCCAAAAATAGAACATAAGTTCAATTTAAAAACTATCAGTTTCAATTTAAACATTTCCAATCTTGAACATAGAGTGCAGCAATTTTAGGGATATCAACTGTCGGAGTTCCATTTATAACGTGCTCTTCGCTATTCTTATAGGCCGCATAACCCCATTTACACTTTTGCATACATTTCGTCGTTGCTTTGACAAATTTGATTCGGGCTGCTGAGATGATGATGAGGGATATGTTCACCCAAAAGACTGGATTCTCCTGACGAGGATAGGTTCACCCGAAGAACAAGCTTTTGCATCAAAGAACTCATCATTTGAAGTGAGCAAGTGGTGGAAATGACAAGGCTCCGCATAAAGGAAGGAAAATGTAATGTACGGTAGTAGCATCGGCACAAAAACCGTCGAATAGAAACACCACGTCGAATGCAGCGAACAACAATGAATAGAAAAGAACATGCCTAAAAATATAGGGGAATACATCTTCAACCAAGTTAAATTAATCCTGGCGGAAAATCACAGGCTATATCACAGGCATAAATACGATCTACTATCAACGTTCCATGGTATGGTCTGAAGCCCAAGTACTTGGCAATAGAATTTGCGAACTTTTAACTATGTTCGAAAGGAGGACCTTCCCGTGGTGATTTTTCCCCGGTAAGAATATGGCCGAATAGATCCGTGATTGATGATCAACGAAATATACGAGTGTTGAAGATCCTGCTACGAAATTCTGTGAAGCAGTATTAATAAAAAGAAATGGAAGCATCGATGGCACATTTCAAAATGTTTAAGACACCAACTGGTTTTCCATGGCGCATATACCTCGAAATGATGTGCACATGGATTAAAGAAGGAATTCACATTGGCGACCTATTTAGCCTCTTTACCTCTTAAAAAAAAATGTTATACAGATTTCAGATTGCACTCTTATTCCTCTTAATTGTTTTTAAAGTTTCATGCACCTTTTACCTAAACACATTCACTTTTTCCAGTTTAAGAAGATTATCATATGTACAAACTACAATCCGTTTCAAATCATATGGATAATATGGCATACGCAATTCAGAAAGTATATCCATTCATCAAGTACTTCACTCAATTTCCGTTCATTTATTCACACGTCCGCACACAGAGATTTCGTCAAAGCTAAACTTTCAAGGAGCTCGATAACCTTGTCTCACATTCATAATTACAAAACATAAGTTACATAAATAATGATACTACATTTAAAAGTGCACAATTTCAATAACAAACATAATATTTAAAAAATTCTTTTTGTTTTACTTTATGCAACTACATTATACTCGATGGGCCATTATCTTTTTTCGCAGTATGGAACGAATCTTTCGAATTAGGTTTTGGCAGGAACATACGTCGATTTCTTTCAACTTTCGCTTGATTTGTTTTTTTTTTTTTTTAAATTTTGCTCGTTTCGAGCCTCCCAGCCATTGTCCTACACCATAAGCTTAAGAACTGCCCAAAAAATTGCGATTGTAAGTGCCTGTGGCACGTTTGGAGAATTGTTCTTTTTCTGTACAAATGGTATTTTTTGCTCAGTCGGCCAATTCAGCGTTTTTTTCGCATAATGACAGCTTGCAAGATCCGGCCAAAACATGGTTTCGTCATGAGCGTGATATTTTTTGATGAACTGCTTCAATTTTGGCGATGTGGAAAGGCCCATCGGTTGTCATGGACATGTTTGTTTAAGCGGTCGAAAATCGCCCGAATGTAGTCTCATTATTTATGTAACATGTGTTATTCCATTTAATGAGCTGTTTCTCGTAGTATGAATGCGCGGTCGAATTGCTCGCTCAAGATTCTCTGTCGACTCCACTATATCAGTGAATATCCTTGGCATTCATATGTTAGATTGCTCTGAGAAAAAATGTATTAGTTTTCGAAAAATATATAATGCCAATATTATCAGCATATCATGGCGTATAATATTCATCAGTCGAATTTTATATCCATTCATTTAAAGACTAATATCCATGTGCTCGAATTCTCCATGAAACTGTAAATAACAGCACGCTATCATACTCTACAAGTCTAGCATAACGGACAACTAAATCTAATAGTTGAACTATTCTTGATCTAGTTGGCTCTAACGGACCTTAGTGTATAATTTATTTATGGTTGAATTTGCAATAAGCTTTATTCTATATTCTATAAAGGTGATGAAGTCATTTTGGCAACAGACTGATTTCAGTTAGAAACGTCATTGAATTAGTTTTTTGAAAATATTTTATTTGTTGTGGCATCATTGACCTACAAAATGGCTGTTGTATGTTTCCATGTTTATTAATCAGTTTACCTTAGATGATTTATTATATAATTACAAAAGAAAATCAATTTTTCGTGTTTTTCATTATTCTGATTACTTATATTTTTAGAGTGGAAAACACATCCAACACATTACGCTCACATACCGTTTACATGACGAAAATGTTATTGCAGATCTGCAGCTGAATCAAAATCTTATTCCAGAAGGACATTTTTTTCGTTACCAATACAAAAGTGGAAAGAGTGTTCACAAAGTTTTAAATAAGACTGACATTAACTTATGTCATTACCAAGTAAGTTATCCATACGCTTATGTAAAATTTAATTGCATACTTTATTTAGGTATATGAATCTTACATGTTTTAAAAAAAAATAAAACAAGTGTGTCTATTAGGTAACCATCAAATTGAGGACAATTATACAATAACCACATGTGCGTATTGTGAGCTTTGTGTTTTGGGTCATTGTCTTGATAGAACGAAAATGTCTCAGAAATGCCATATTTACCTACACTTTCTTTAAGATTTTCTTTTAAAATGGATATTTACTTGTTTTCGTCCATTATGCCATCAATAAAAACCAGCTTTCCTGGTCCAGAGGCAGCCATACAGCCCCAAACCATCAATGATCCAGCTCCATGTTTTATGGTCGGTTGAAGGTTAACAGGCTCGAACTCCTCATTTGGTCGTCTCCACACATATGTTTGTCCATCTGAACGGAAAACATTAAATTTGCTCTCGTCAGTAAATAACACTGTGCTCCAATAAGAAACGTCACGCGATTTATGCTCTTTAGCGAACTTAAGTCGCGTTAGCTGATTTTTCTTATTTACAAAAAGTTTTTTTGCGTGGAACTATGCCGTTAAAATCGTCACTCCGTTGAACTTTACTCACAGATTCTGTACTTGCAGTAATGTGGAGGTAGTTAGACACTTCTCATGTCAATTTTGTCGCACTCAGCTTGGGAGTTTTCTTTACTTGCTGCACGATCCACCGTTCATCTGCCTCTGAAAATTGTTCGGCTGTCCGGATCTAGGATTATTTTTAATACTTTTATTTCAAACCGTTTAATTATGTCATGAACTGTCGAATGGCTTCTACCGATGATTTCCCCAATTTCTCGCACAGACATCCCGTTTTTGTGATGTTTAATGACCAATTTCCGAACTTCGTTAGTAGTTTCTTTACCTCGACGACCCATCGTAGTTTTGTATGAGAATTCACTATAAAAATTTCGCAACAAGTAATTTATTCTTTTCGTTTACACTTTGACTATTGTTATTCAGACTTAATTTATTATAATTCAGGGAGTTCCCATCTCAAATGGAATTAATTGGAATTTAACAATCACATATTTTGAATTTTGGCTTATAACTTTTTTGTTGATATAATTAAAAGCTATTTTTTTTCTTGGATTATAAACTAGTGTTTACAAGTAAATGTATATTCATTCAATTTCCTCCTAAGTGGGATTTATAAAGAGTTACTGACAAAAGTCTTCGTTTCGTAGCTCTGTCCGATTACTTAATTGAGCCACTGTATGTGTTGTTTTGTACGGCCAATATAGAAGAACTTTATTCTGCCTTGAAAGACGATAATAATCATTTTTATATATATTGGAAAAAATTAAATATTCTTAAAAAGTATAACCAACTAGTTCTCTTACTGGTGCAGTGGGATCCCATCCGAAGATCGGGATTAAGTGAATGTATAAAAAAATCAATTAAACTATAATTAAAACTCAAACGAAAATCGGTACACTATTGAACCCTTTGGCCTACAATCAGGAGCGAGACTCGTGGTAAAGAATTGGGCACATAAACAATAAGCACGAGTCTGACTCGTGGTACATCGTTCCGGCCAAATGTAAACACACAAGACGAGCCTAGCTAGTGATATGTCATCCGGGACAAACAATCTGACTCGTGGTTCAACTGTTCTCGATATTCTTTTACTTTAGTTACGTGTAAAATTGCGCTCACACTTTTCTGAACTATTTGTTATTCCGGTTATAGACCAGTTATAAACTTCTTGCTGACTATGGCCCGAGTAAACGAGAGATAGCGAGTAGGCCAAGGGGTAGATTATAAAAGCAACTACGGAAGCCATATATCTATTAATCAAATCAATTACTGAGGCTTGTAAATTACCTTGCTACATAAAAATAAAGTACAATAATAATCACGATAGCACAATTGCTATCGAATACTAGACAATCAGAAAGTGTCCTGTTTATATAATCTAAATCAAGAGCCCATGAATGCCGTGGAATCAAATTTCTATCTGTGTATAACTTAGTGATTGATTTTTGGATTTTTCATGAAAAGCCACCGTACAAATTATTTGACAATCATAGAGAAATGCTCCATAACAGATTAGAAAACGTGAATTTGTTCAAATCAAATTGACATGCTGAGGCTGCAATTGGACTAGAACTAGAACTCCATGCCCAGGAAGACGTAGTGGAAATTCGGAGATAGTTAGCTCAACCAGCCAGCCTTCTTTGAGCGTACGCTGCTTGAAAAAATCCTAGGAAAAGCCAGACGGTGTATTCAACGTTTAGGCAATAGCCTTACTTGGGATGAAGACTCACTTTCGGTGTCGTAAAAGGTACACAATTTCCAACAACCTGCGAAACACTAGTACAAACCTGACTACGAAATCCCTCATTTCATAATATGGTAGTCGAATTGATTCATCCAAATAACCACCAAGGTCAGGAGCATCCTGCACGCATTCGCAACATAGCCTCGACTGCGTCCAAAGCCTAACTGCAATGTGTGAAACTGCGTTCTGTCTTCGCCGAGCGGCTGTTTACATTTCACTCCGATATCCGATAGTGTTTGAAGAATCATGCTCATTATCAATTTCCAACAGGTGGGTTACAAAGGGAAAGAAAGAAAAATCTTAGATGCAATTCAAGTAGCTAAGATTTTGAAAGCGTTCCCGGCTATCGAAACGTCTTGTATCGGCTATTAGAACCGTATGACGAAATTACCATTGTATTGAATTGATTGATTGGCCCGTGGAGGATGATTTATTGGCGCCGAAACGATTTAAAACGACTTGTTGCATTACGAGCCAGCATCTATGGAGATTAATACGTCGGCTGCACATAAGTGCAAGGTACATGTATGAAAAGAGACAACAGGTTCAGGGCGATCCAGCAGCATCTACAGAAGTCCATCAAGAATCGTCATCGTCTATAAAAAAGATCCGGTCAATTAGATTTTCCCAAAGAGCAACACAGGTGTGATAAAATAATAAAACCATTAAAACCATAAATGAAAAGCAATCCTTCCTCTTGATTTCGCGAAACTTTGAATTTATGTACCGTTCGAATAGTTATGAGCAGTAGTGTATGTGTCTATATATATATATATATATATATATATATATATATATATATATATATATATATATATATATATATATATATATATATATATATATATATATATATATATATATATTTATATATATATATATAAATTTATATATATATATATATATATATATATATATATATATATATATATAGATATATATATATATATATATATATATATATATATATATTTATATATATATATATATATAAATAAATTTATATATATATATATATATATATATATATATATATATATATATATATATATATATATATATATATATATATATATATTTATATATATATATATATATATATATATATATATATATATATTTATATATATATATAAATTGCACATAAAATGCTTATTGTTTATGTGCCCAATTCCTTGCCACGAGTCTCGCTCGTGATTGTAGGCCAAAGGGTTCAATAGTGTGCCGATTTTCGTTTGAGTTTTAATTATAGTTTAATTGATTTTTTTATACATTCACTTAATCCCGGATTTCGGATGGGATCCCACTGCACCAGTAAGAGAACTAGTTGATTGCACTTTTTAAGAAAATTTAATTTTTTCGAATATATATAAAAATGATTATTATCGTCTTTCAAGGCAGAATAAAATTCTTCTATATTGGCCGTATAAAACAACGCATACAGTGGCTCAATTAAATAATCGGACAGAGCTACGAGACGAAGGCTTTTGTCAGTGACTCTTTATAAATCCCAGTTAGGAGAAAATGTGTGAATAACAATAGTGAATAACAATAGTCAAAGTGTAAACGAAAAGAATAAATTACTTGTTGCGAAATTTTTATAGTGAATTCTCACACAATTTTACCTGTCACATCCAGGCAGATGCATTATTTATGTTGAAATTAATTTTAATTTAGTTTATTTTATTGATAGTTTAAAAGGTAATTAATGGGCAGTAAAAATACTAAGTACAAATAACAATTAAAACTTTTCTTTTCATCGAGGGTCACTTTACGGCATATTTACTTTTTAAGCAACACGTACTTTCGCTTACTACTTGGGAAATGACAAAACCTAAGTCATAAATATGTATGCAACTTTCGTAGCCAACAATATGGCCTATAAAAATATAGATGTTAAAATTTTAAGATGTTAAAATTTACTACAACTAACATAAATAAAATTAATCATCTCCCAATGCAAGTGGTCACATCAGTCAAGTATGCACTTTAGGCTGATGTCTGATGAGAAGCAGTGCATACTTTCGAAACCACTTAGTTTAAAAAAATTCAATTTTAATCATCCCACGAAAACAATTCAATTTGATTCTGCTTTCGGAGGCTCAACGTTTGCTGGATATCAATTATACAATAGCAGTTCGTCCTCCTTTTCTGTATTATTTTTTTCACACAAATAAAGATAAATTAGCAATTATATTGTTGGATATTTTTACCATGCCATAATTCAAAACTAGAATTTTTTTATAGGGTGCTATAAGAAGTAAGACAAACTCAAAAGTGGCTGTTTCTACATGCGATGGTATCAACGGCCTAGTGCAAGATGGGAATGACTCTTATTACATATATTCCGACACCAAAAAGGATTTATCTACCAAGCATTATATATTCAGGTGAGTACAAAAATATGAATGAAACTCAAAAACTGCATTGTCTGCGTTGCTGAAAGCTGCCCTATGTTAAGAGATCAGAAGGATACAAAATATAAACCACTACTTGGGTAAATTATTGAGTATATAAGAGAAATATCCTTTTGGTGGATGCCATTGTTCAGGTGTATTGTAGTACTAATACGATTCATTGATATCCATATTTCCCAAACATGATTACTCTTGAATGGATTGTGGAAGAAGTTGATACCTGTGATGGACGGGTGGTGAAGTAAAGTTATCCATTAAAACCCATTGTTTGTCTATGGATTCATCCACAATCACCTTGTTCGAGAGTGGAGTGATAAGCTTTACGACACATTTTACCCCGATTTGACTAAGATACCTTCTCACAGCTAGATCACCCCAATGTCCGGTGTGATCATAGCTAATCATCTATGATTGGATACACGCTAGCATTCCATCATCGACACACTCGTTTCCTCAAGCTTCGGTCTGACATTAATAATATTACTGCAAAAATTACCATCTCAATCCAATTTTATTTCTTTGAGCTTGTTATTCTGCAACTCACAAATGCAAGCGCAATCATGATGCACTGTGATTCACCTTAGTATATCTATAGGTCCGTTCGGTACGGTATACCCAATCGAAGCTGACAGGATGATTGTATAGTATTGTATTATACTACCTTCACTATATAGAACAACTGCGACATCGCCTAGTGTCGAATATATCTTAAAATTTTAAACATAATTGAAAATGAAAGAAAAAAGAAGAAAAAAACAATAAGTTTTTCATTTCATTATTCAATTAAAAAATGCCTAATGGTTTGTTTTTAGTAAGAACGTTTATTCAAATCACTTTATTCCATTTTGTTAATATGTACAAATTAGCAAATGTAGACGAAACAATGGTCAATCTACTAACTAAATCCAAGTGAAGTTTTTTCAATGGAGCAATTTTGAGCACGATCTCTGTTCTACTTTTTTTTGTAGAGCAAGTTCGGACAAGCAACCAGATTTTTGTAAACTGTCAAAATTGTGACTAAAATAGAGTTTTTAATAGTGAATTGAAAGTTTCAACTTCTGACAAGCAATCAACTTTGAGAATTGCCTCTCAATGGCTCTCACTTGCTCGATTTGTTTTGTCTCTCTCAATTGAGTTCTTTAGTTGCAAAATGAGACTGAAAGGTTTTAGAAACTTTTCAGAAACAGCAAAAAACTACATTTTCTTTCCTGGTCAATATATCAAACCCATTTTTTTTTAATAAATTGAAAATAAAAAACTACACAATATTACAAATTTTCATAAACTATGGATTATGTTAAATATTAATTAATTAGCATTTACAGTTCATCAGGTCGCGGTTTGGAACAAAATCGCCTTCAGGTGTGGTTTTGGAACGAAACTTCATGTTGGAGTCGGGTTTTGGAACAAAACAAAAACAATTATATTTTTTTAATTTTTTATTTTTGCCTGTAATTTTTGTTTTACAGAAAGTAGGTACCTACCTTAGAACATAACTTAAAAAAACAATTATACAAAAATAAGTTTAAAAACATGGAAAAATGAGCAGCAAAAATATTGTGTTAAACATTTTTTTTTCGTCAATAATTACTTCCGCATCCCAAATATCGTTCTCTGTAAGATTATTATAATCTATACGACGATAAAAACATTTGTTGGATTCATCAGTTTCATCCTCCGAATCTATATTTTCTAAAAAATAGAAGCAAAATGACACAACTTCAGTCAACGCACACATTTAATGTGTCGGCGCACGATTTCTAAGAACAAACATGTGAAGTCGCAATCAGTATGGCCAACTTTGAAATATTTCTTATCATTCTAGAAAAAGCCCGCTTAATTTAAAACAAGTTTAATAATAAAAATAACCATTTAAAAATATGTGACGAACAGAAGTTTAGCCTTTTCTTAAAGTTAGAACATTAGGTCGGTTTTTGGAAAAAATAACAAGAACCGTTTCCGACATTGCTAAGGTTTGAGTCGCTTTTTGGAACCAAACCGTTCAAAATATTAGAAGCCATTTTGAAAGAAAAAATCTCTGTTCAGGTCGCGTTTTGGAAATAAGGCTGTTTTTCAAATCACTTTTTAAGGCATTTAGACTGGGTTTGGGATAAAATAAAGTGCACAAATCGATTCCTGAGAAGATTTCCTATAAGAAATGGCGTTTAACTCAGTTTCGTAAAAAATCGCTTGAGTCTCATTTTGCAACTAAAGAACTCAATTGCTCTAACTCGCCTGACTTTTTTGACAGCCGCTCTATTTTAACTTGCCTTGAGATCCTCTGCTCTTTTTTCGGAGTCATAGCCTAAAATATGCATGTAATTTAGTTGACAACAAAAACCATCAAAATCATATGCTTCCTTCTAGTTTAGTACTTGAATTAAAATCTCATAATTCATCCCAAACTATTTTTTTCAGGAATTCAGATACTATACAAAATGCAACTTGCGGGTTGACCTCAGATAATCAAACAAGAATTTACTCCGGTGGAATTGATTTGCACGGAGTGCCTCGTGTAAGTACTCCAAATATTTAAATAAACTTGCGTTTTAAATTTTATCATCCAAATTGTCGTCGATCTCAATTAAAATAAAATTATTGAGTGCACGTTTCAAAACCGACGTTCGATCGACTTTTTTTTTTTACTAGCGCGCCCAAGTTTGCAAGTTGAATATTGTTCTTGAAATGGATTAGATTAATGAACTGCTAGATTGATGTTGATCTCATCGCGACCTTGGCTCGTGTTGACTTCATTCTCTGTGTGCAACATCCGGATTTGTATTTTAGCGAATTATATTTATTTTTCAGCAAAACTTTGATAAACGAAGTATTAATTGGAATTTTTGTGGTCCCGTCTTCCAACTGAATATAAAAGAGTTTACAAAAAAATGCTTGTAAAATTACCAGTTCCAACTACTAAACCTTTTAACAGAAAACTGGCTTTTTATTTATCAGTAGTGTTTAAAATATTTGCTTACGAAAAGTGCGTGGTTTCTCTATATTCACGGAGGTTGGTCATTTGCTGTCATTTTCTTTTTAGCGGTTGGATCAGTGATGTATCACTGTCCAATATGTTACTGAAGGAACAACAATACCTCACAGTCCACGCTAACAATAAGCTAGTTAACAGATGCTATTCCTCTATCATTTTCAGATCTACGTTTAAAAAAGTTTTGAACAAGGTGCTCACGTCAAAAGCATCCCAAATTAATTGTCGCCCAAAAATATTAAAAAATTCCTAATTTGTTATGTTATTTGGTCATGTACCTTATATGTGTAACTAATTAGCTCTGCAAGCAGTATATTTTGTTTACGCCTTGTTTGGTTGGTTAAATGTAAAATAAAATAAATAGTAAAAAAATTTCATAATACCCAAATATACATCAACCAAACAATTTCGAATCATCTTATATGCAACTCTTAATCTTCTGTTAATGTTTAAAAAGCCAAAGAAAATTTATTTTTAGCATAAAAGGTCGATGCATGAAAATATAATCCGAGGTCCATATAACGCAAACAGGCATTCGTCATTTGTCGAACTTGTTATAGTTGTTGATAATAAGGTTTACAAATATCTAGGAGAAAATATGAAAAAAGTTCATAATCACTGTAAAGATATCGCTAATATAGTGAATGCAGTAAGTATATGGTAGTAGTAGAATTTTATTCCGGTACTAATTATATATTTTGATTTTAGCTGTATGTGCCGCTTAACATATTTGTGGCTCTAGTTGGAGTTATTGTTTGGAACGAAGCGAATGAGATAGAGCTATCTAGCAATGGGGATGATACTCTCAAAAATTTTTTACATTACCGTCGCAACCTTTTGAAAAACTTCCCAAATGATAATGCACAACTTTTAACGAAAGAGCAATTTGAGGGTGGAGTTGTTGGTAAGTGCTGATATTAATTACATAAAGTATGAAATTTTCATAGCTAAGCTTTCTTTAAAGCTATTAATTGAGATAAATTATTTTAAACACACTATTATCCTTACCTATGTCTCCAGTAGCTGATTCGGTTCGAAGAATCGATTGTTGCAAATAAACTGTTATTTCTTCTAGATTTTTTTCCAAATTTTCAAATGTGTTTTGTTTTATTTATCCCTTATATTCGTATATTTAAAATAATCTTCTGTTAATCACAATCTTATATCTACTGTAAAATTATTTTTATTATAATCTAAGAATATGTTTCTTATCTTAGTATTCAGACGCAAGATCCACCAACGTCGCCCAAGTTTCATTATAGTATTGGTCTCCTAGAATTTCTTCCATACACACAAGGCGTGTTTAAATTGTATTTTACGTTTCAATATTGTATTCTAGTTTTCAATATTAGCCGCGTTTGTGCCATTATCCGGAATAGCTTAAAATAGCGACAATTGAAAACAGCAACAAAATCTACCACAATTATGTCAAAAAGACAGCTACTATACCCTTGATAAATAATTCACATATTCAAATAAAGAGTGCAAAATTGTTAGAAAGTTGGTTTCCATTGACTGACTGAAAATTTAAAAAAAATACGATGGAAACGAACGAAAATATTTTTAAAGCTATATCAGTATTTAATGCCTGAACGTTTTTGCCGCCGAAAGTGGTCAGTTCAGTTATTGTCGTGGTGTTAAATTCATAATAGAATGCGGGAGTTGTTTGAAATGTTTTGTAATTTATTAGTTGAATGATTTTTGTCTTATTAACAATTCATAAATTGAAATATACTGGGTTCTTCAATGAGGACATAACAATAGTGTATTTAAATAAGACTACAGAATAAAGATATCGGGCTGAAATTTATTTCGAATACAGTACACATGTTAGAATTCGATTCGACTGGAATTCGATTTTGTTCGTATGACCACCGCAAGCACGTTCGTGGCGATGGATTTTTGGAGCTAATTCTCCATCACGTCAAGCAGGCACCTAGTGCACACATAAGAAAAAGTTCGTTATGAGACACTTTTGCGAGTGGGTCGTTAAGAAAAGAGACGTTAAAGAAAAATGTGAAATTTTGAATGAGCGCATTGAAAAAAATCAAATTGCACGAAAAAACGTTGAGAATTAATAAGTCAAGCTCCGAAGTTTCGCATTAAATTTAAATGTTGGGTGCTGTGCATTAAACTGGTGATAAACAAAAATAACGAAACGAGAGATATAGAGAAAAAATATCCAAAAGTATTCGATGGGAGGTTGAAAGTGAAATTTTTCGTGGTTGTACGATTGATGGATTTCAAATATACGAAGACTAGAAATTGTGGCAATTGCTGAATCGCAGAATGTTATACGAAGGTAGAAAATAATTTTACAGAGCAGCTAAATAATGAACGAAGTTTGGTTCTTTCTTTTTGCCGACTTCTTTTAATTTTCCTAATCCTTTTCAAATGTACACAACAATGGCATCCATTCGAGACCAATTATTTATTGCAAAAGCGGAAAAAGAACGAATAATTAAATTTAGAGTGAATTATCATTTTTAACTTGTGGTGTGGGTGCACTGTGCATAAAATCTTTATTCATTTAATTGCATGTATATTATTGCGAGTTTACGGTTCGCGGCCACTGAATTTGTATATTTACGGAAGAAACACAAGAATAGAATAATTAATTCTTTTTATTAATTCGAATTACTCGCGACAAAAGCTCCTTCCTTTTTATTTGTACATTACGGCTAGTATATGTTCATTGACGGATGACATATACGTAGCGTCTGCCTTTTCCGTGAGCAAGTCCACCCCATTTTCAATGGCCCCCAGCCGCGTAAAGCTAGCAAAGCGGCACGCAAGCATCTTTCGGGGTCGGACTAAAAAATGTTCCGCTTAGGCGGACAATATTGAATTTAATGCACGTAAATTGCAGTATTGTGTTGAAAAATTAAAATACTTAGATAGACATTAATTCACTAGAACATCCGAAGAACAGAAAATAACTAGAAAAAATTCTAGGGACAATAAACTTTCTTCGGGCTTTCATCCCAAATTGAGGTGAACGACGGCCCAAGAATGGCTAAGAAAACTTTTGAGAAAAAATTCTGAATTTATCTGGACACCGTCTCACGCAGAAACTCTCAATAAAATAAAAACTATTAAAAGTAAATCGACAGTGCTGCACTGTTTCAGCCCAAAAATAGAAATCATTGTACAAGCAGACGCATGTTGCCTGATGCAAAATAACAAACCAATCTTCTATGCTTCCAAAAGTTTGACTCCTTGTGAAGTAAACTACGCTCAAATAGAAAAATAACTATTAGGTATAGTATGTGCGTGTAATAAATTCTATAACTATATTTATGGACATACTGTAACAATTCAATATTTGAACATAACAGTTGAAATACTTTATCTTGCATGTATATAAATGCTTTTATTTCTAGGCAAAGCACTAAAAGGTCCTATTTGTACTTATGAATACTCGGGCGGAGTATCTACCGAACATAGCCAGTTAGTTGCTGTAGTGGCCACAACTGTTGCCCATGAAATGGGTCATAATTTTGGAATGGAACATGATACTTCAGATTGCAAATGCGTAGAGGAAAAGTGCATAATGTCGGCGTCAAGTACGTCACTAGTGCCTCATTACTGGAGCTCATGCAGTGTCGACCAACTAAATGTAGCTTTTTCACATGGTATGAATTATTGTTTGATGAACAAACCGAAAACACTTTTCAATTCACCTCAATGCGGCAATGGATTTGTGGAGCCAGGCGAACAATGTGACTGTGGTCTCCCTGAATATTGTGAAAATAGCTGTTGTAATCCTAAAACTTGTATGCTTCACTTAAATGCATCTTGCGCTACAGGAGAATGCTGTGATCTAATAACTTGCCGTCCAAAAAATTCTGGAACAGAATGTCGACCTAGCGAAGGAGAGTGTGACTTACCAGAATACTGCACAGGGGAGTCTGAATTTTGTCCACAGAATGTTTACAAGCGGGATACAGAAATGTGCGATAAGGGCGTAGCTTATTGCTACAAAGGCTCCTGCAGATCAAGAAACAATCAATGTAGAATACTTTGGGGGCCATCTGGTGAATCATCTGAACAGTGTTATGAGAAAAATGTTGATGGTAACCGTCACGGGAACTGTGGATATGACCGACCATCGAATCAGTATATACCGTGTTCCGAAGCGGATATCCACTGTGGAATGTTGCATTGTAAGCATTTGAACGAGAGACTCGAATTTGGTATGGAATCTGTAGCTATATTATCACATAGCTTTATGAATTATAAAGGTTCCATAATACCATGTAGAACGGCAATAATTGATCTAGGTTTGCAGTCACCAGATCCTGGGTTAGCACCTAATGGGTCTAAATGTGGCGATGACAAAATGTGTATCGATCAGAAATGTATTTCGGTATCGCTATTACGCTTAACTTTTAAAAGCTGTCCCAACAACTGTAATGGACAAGGTGTTTGCAATAGTGAAGGACATTGTCATTGCAATATGGGATTCGCCCCTCCAGACTGCTCGAGTCCAGGTCAAGGAGGATCTATTGACAGTGGACCAGCTAGTAATCCAAGTAGTATGTATTTTAATAAATACGCATGTAATTTTGTCTGTACAATATTCTCTGATATTTTTTAGGCCGCATTGGTTTTACTCGAGCCATGTACACCTTTTTCCTTGGTATTGTGCCGTGTATTGCGATTATATCTTTCCTTACTTACTACTGGAAACAAAATCGCCTTCTTCAACCCTGCAAATCAGGAACAGTGTATGTATTTAATAATTTAATAGATTTATTAGTTTATAAAATGAAGTTGAATTTAGCAGTTCTGGATTAAGTAAGTGCTACCCATTCTTCAAATTTTTTAAAATTTACTCGGTGTATAAAAAAATATCTGACCATTATACTGGTGATAAATTTAACACAATGTTAGTTTTCGGAACAAACTTCACTGAGAATAGATAAAATTGCATCATCACCATCGTGGCATCATCGCTCTCCGATCGAACACTACGTGGAGATAAAAAGCTCTGCTAAGCATTTTCTTCGTTGCAAAGTTATCATTCACTTTTGCAATTATTTATTGAATCACTAACTCATTTATTCCCCGTATCTTTTTGGATAACTAGATACTGCCATATGGGCCAAACTAAAGTCCGAATGGACTGCAGGGTGGCCAGGGTGATCTAAGCAGGAAACTGCTCAAGCTTAGCAGGAACTGCTTGCAAGCGACGGTCGGATTGCACCGTCAAATCCTTCAAATCATCAAGTCTCCTGAAAAGGTTTCGCTTTTTAGAGAAAAAAAAACTTCATATGTAAGTCCTATGCTTTCTTTACACAGCCAAAATAACACATTTGAAATTCAATATCGAACAAGAACGGTAAACCTTCCCCAATTTACCTATATTTTTTGTATCAAAACTTTTGTTCACGAGAACTTACGACCTGATAATCAGATACAGCTGAAATTCAAAGAATATATTGGCGTGATAGAAGCGATGATGTCATATCAACTGTGATACAAGCGATTTTGAAATGTGGATACTGTGCTAGTCGTGCAATCCTGAAAAATCACTTTGAAAAAAAATTGCCTCTTGCCCGTAAAATCTGATTTAGTCACAAAATTCACAAAGTAGCTGAACCTGTTTCTGCGACAAATTTGATAAAAATTTGGTTGAAAAATTAGGTTGGGGCTGCCAGCTACGGTAGTTACGGTGTCTTGAATTTGGAAAATTTGCTCAGCAAAATAAAGCTTTTTACCTTATAGCTTTCACTGCAGTCATAAAATCAAACCAAAACCCGTATGATAAATGGACCTTATTGTAAGCAATATTCAGTAGCAATCTGGTTGAAAAATCATGGGCGTTTCCGAATTCACGTCTTCGTCCTCATCTTCAGATAGTGACGTCAGCAGAGTAGCTAAGCTATTCTAACAGTTTGAAGCAGACCAAGACGATGTGACCAAATCTATAGCTTTGCTTCGTAACATTGCCTCAAAGTACCATCAAGCCGGCGGAAGCTCAAATCAGAACGTGAAATTGTTATACAGGAGAGCAATGACAAGGCGTAGATAATTGAATTCGGACAGGCTCGACTTGATCTGACGTCACATTCTGTTATAATAAGCTGAAGGCGAAAGCGAAGACGTCAATTCGGAAAGACCCCATGACAGGGCTGCCATCTATAGTTGTTTTTGTATTTTTTATCATATTTTTCGTAGGTGATTTTATCATAAAATATTCAAATGGTAATGATCCTGCAGTGACAATAAACAGCAAATATTAAGGTTTCGAAAATTTTTAAGTGTGGTAATCCTAAATTTCTTTGCACCTCTATAACTTCCAACGCAGTTATTGGATCGAAACGAAATTCGCAGAGTAGGTTGACTTCAACGTGAAGCAGATTTGGTATTTTTTTAGCATTGGTGTCAGCAAAGAGTTACCAGCACGAAGCATTCTGTCATTTCCGCACCAATAAATGCTAACGTTTATTATTAATGTAGCAAAAATCTACAATGAAAATAAGTAACCAATGTTTTAATTTTTTTGAAAATTTTTCGGTAAACGAGATTCTTAGGATAGGTTGATTTTAACGGGAAGCAGTTGTGGTAGACTTTTAGTTTGTAAAGTCTTGCAAGTACTGAGCGTTTTCTTCATTTATGTTACAGGATATTCTGTTTTCAAAGTTTTGTAACGTAAGCAGTCGGCATTGAATATAAGGAGCAATGTTTAACTTTCCTAAATCTTTCATTCTGATGCAATTTTCAAATTCATGCAGCCCTGAAAACCTTTCCACCCTATGGGTTTCAATGCATTTTTGTGATCAAAGCGGTACATAGCCCTCGAAAAAGGCTGGCTGTAATTAGGCTGATAGAACATACACTCAAAGTCTGTACGATTCCTCTACTGCTGATCGAACATTAGTGTTTCTGGCGGTTCTGGTGCACCAGCATTTTTGTAACTAGTTTTGTTTAGATTGCTATTAACGACAAAGTATTTGAACGTTATTAAAGGAAAGTATTTCTAATGCAAGCATTTATGCATTTAAAAGTTGAAAAGTTTGTTATCATTGTAAATTAATCTTACCTCGTCGGACTAAATGGATTATTAGTTTTCAAAATTAAGAGTGCCGTAGACTGGGCTTGGATACAGCCGATGTTCTGTGGGCCCCGATTTCGGCCGTGATTTTACTTGATTCTCGCTTATACTTGCTGGATATGATGCGGCCGCCGTTTGGTTGGGTGGATGATGAATTGTACTCGTGTGTACATATGCTTGAACGCTTGATTTTAAATTATATTAGGAGGACTATTGACTGGCCGTCGTATGAAAGATGTATTTGCTGAATAATTTGCTCATTATAAGCGCGTACACAAATCGAGGTTGGAATAAAATTGAAATCAAAACAGACGAATGCAAACGAGTGTTTGCCCGTTTACATTCTACTATTTCAATCTAACTCCTCTTTTAATCCGTGGTCGTATACACGGCTTGTGGCAAACTGTATATTGAATGAGGTAGATATAGATAAAAGAAATCAATGTGTAGTAGGTAACTACTTAACATTAATGATTTATCTTTCTTATTTTTGGCTGTCATTAGTCAATTGTTTTGTTACGGGCTTATCCAGCCGCCTCCAAAGAGCCGCCACTGATGACATATCTTCACGATATGCAAAAATTGTTAGTAGATAAGATAAGATAGGATAAGTTATGTCCCTCATTTTGTAAGCACTCTGTTTTATGAAAATTTACACTAAACAGAGTAGTAAGCTCTGAAAACTATGTATTTCTAGATTACTAACTCATCAAAATTATTGTTTATTGTTACTTACTTTAAATCGTTTATATTTTTCAGACCAAGGATTAGCTTGTGCTCCGATGTATTGCCGCGTAACTCTTCGAGCAACCAGAGTGCCATAAACTATAACGATATTACCTTGCGGAAAATGCAATTGGAGAAAAACTCGTCTTGTTTGCATAATTCAATGTTTGGAAAATTTAAAGGATTTACGTTAAAGCCCTTGCCAAGCTGTGGAAACGCTGAGAGCAAAAATGGAGCAAAAGTGGCTTTAGTGCATCCGGTTTCGAAAGTTCCTGAAAGTACAAAATCAGTTAACTTAGCTCCTGCTCGAGTGGCGCCTCCTGTACCGTACCAAATTGGAAAGAAATCTAATTTTGATGACAATTATTCTGAAAATG